>JBBIGA010166156.1:0-16943 GCA_037576975.1 Alestes dentex | reverse complement strand
CCCCCCCCCCCCCCCCCCCCCCCCCCCCCCCCCCCCCCCCCCCCCCCCCCCCCCCCCCCCCCCCCCCCCCCCCTACAACATGTAATTCTATGTCTTTTTGCTCTGAGGTAGTCAGAGAAGGTGTACTGCCATTTGAAATATCTCAGTAAAAGGCTTATGTGTGTAATTTTGGTCTCTGTTTATGTTACTTCTTTGCACTGATATTTTTAAGTAATATTTTTATACTACATTACATTATTGTTTTATATTACTAGAAAATGAGGGCTGTAAAATAATTGTGTGTCAAAGCACTACTTTTTCTATTTGCTACTATAACATCTTTGTGTAACTATTTTTATAAATTAGTGATGCGCGGGTTGACCTGCGGGTGTGGGCGGTTTTAGGGCAGACATTTTTAAAATATAGTGGGTGTGGGCGGGCAGGTCAAAAAGTTAAAAAACGCATTTCATTATCGATCAAAACATGTTGTAAACTATTTGGTTTTTTTTCTTTGGGTCGGGTTTTGGGTCATTATCCACGCATATTTTTGCGGGTTGGGCGGGGAGGTTTGGATCTTCTGACGGGTTGGTTTGGGGCGGGTGTTAAAAAAAAAAAGCCGACCCACGCAACACTACTGTAAGTCTTGTGGTAATCTAACTTGAAAAAGGCTTTCCACATCACAGTTCAAATTTGAGTACTTTTGTATTAATAAAAATGACATCATGCACAGTGATGTATCGGGATGCATTGCAAATAGTTTTGTAATCCAGTCATACACTTCACCATTAATCACCATTAGTATTTGCTCATTTCGCCCAAGTGCTGAGTCAGTGATATTTCAGGCACTGCAAACATGAAAACACATCAGTCCCTCAACCTCTGACTGTGTAGTTAGCTGCATTCTGAGGTAGTCCAATTTATTTTCAGGGCAGTTTGCAAAAATAAAATGAAAGGAACAGATTCTTGAGATTAGCATTTAGCCGTGCTAAAGTCTAGCACCTCGGTTTCCTCTCATACCTCCAATCTATCACCTCACCACCCCTACCACCTCCAATCTGCCAGCTGCATCACTACAGTCTCAAGGCTGGTCCTCGCAGTGAACCCAAAACAGATTGAGTTGTCTGATGGTTGTGGATGATATGAGAACTAGAGCATGAGACCGAATTAAGCAGTGAATCCAAAAATCCCACTGCATGCTCAAAGTAAGAAAAAAATATTGACAAGCATATCTACCTAACCTTAACCCTAACTTACAAAATGAATGTACTTAAGTGTGCATTTTAAATTGTTTCTTGGAGAAAAATATATACAGTTGTCCAAAAGTTTGACTGCACCCCAGTCAAATTATCCTTTGATTTTTTTTTTGTGTATATATGTACACAGACTTTACAGAGCACACGTTTTAGTGTACAGTTACTGTTTATTTGCTGAATTGAATACATTATTTTTTGTCTGACTTTATTAAAGACGTGATGAAAGTAAGTGCATGTGGTGTAAAGGAACTTGACCTCTACTTCTCCATTGTCTGTTCTGCAGGAAACAACCTGGACGCCGTTCATGACATTACCGTGGCGTACCCGCAGAACATCCCTCAGACGGAGCGGCACCTGATGCTAGGCCTCTTCCCTCGTGAGATCCACTTCCATGTGCGCCGCTACCCACTGTCCACCCTGCCTGAGCGTGCTGATCTCCTGCAGGCCTGGTGTCAGGAACGCTGGATGGAGAAGGAGCAGCGACTGCGGGAGTTTTATGGGACGTCGCCACGGCAGTTCGATGCCCCCGAGGCCCGTGTACCGCCATGCAAGAGTGAGCTGAGAGTCACGCTGGTCAAAGGTGCATCCCTCTGCTACTGGACCCTGTTCATAACCCTGTCCTTTGTTGGCCTCTGGCTGTGGGCACCTCTGCGGATGTATTTCCTGCTGATGGTGGCATTTTTCCTTCTTCAGCAAAGGCTCATGGGTGGGGTTGAGATGATGGAGCTGGCATCCCACCGTCACTGGAGTGCAAAGAACCAGAAGGACGAGAGGAACAAAGCAAAGGACAGACCTCAGGTGAAGAAGGAGTGAGATTGAATGAGCGGAATCAGGGTGAATGTACATCCGGATTGCAGGCAGGTGGAACCCCCTGCTGGACTGGAGCACATCCCGCACAATAGACACACAACATTGCTGCCTTTTCCACCTGGATCTTTCGCTGTGTTGCTTTCGGATAAGAAAGAAGGAGAAAAAAGGAGCATGCTTGCTTCATAAATGCCTCAATGCTACAAAGATGGATGGCTTGGAAGCAGAAAGATGGACATTGGATGGACTAAATACACTTTTACAATAGCCACTGTTCATATGTTTGACAGATGAAGGGTGTACGTTTTCATTAATTTCCCCCAAAATTCTGATTGTGGGTTCTATAGTAATTGGTTCTCTTGGTTTCTTTTTTCTATCATTTTCAAAATTTTGTTTTATTCTTTTTCTCTTATCTCTTCACATCTTGGTCTTTGGAACTTGGCCACAATGCAATGAGTCAATCATTGCTCTTGCCATATTTTAAGATTGTTTTAAAAATGTTTTTAGAATTTTTGGTCCCCAGTTTTTTGAAGTTCGTATATATATATATGTGTGTGTGTGTGTGTGTGTGTGTGTGTGTGTGTGTGTGTGTATGTATATATATGTATATGTATATATACACACACACACACACACACACATATATATGAACACATATATAAGATTTTATTTTACTAAATTTTTTTTTTAATACCCACATAGCTGTCAAAACCTTTGTCCTTGAGTCCCAATGTAGCCAAACAAATCACTGTAATATGCTGCCTTGACAGCAAATAAGCACTTCAATGTTGTCAGATATGTCTCTCTATTTTTTTATTTTTCTTTTTTGTTTATTTTTGTAGATTTTCTTGCGCTAAAGAATAGAAGCAGATCAGCTCTGCTTCCGAAGCAGGCTTAGTACTTCAGGTTGAGGGAGAGGGCTGAGTGCACGGCTGCGGATGCTTTTTGCTTAGGGGAAACCAAAGGCTGAGCCTTGGCAGGGCTGTAGTACAAAACAAAAAGAATGTTAAAGTAAGTATGAATTGCACTGACTGGCCAATTCAGACATGCTACAACTTAGAGAAAGGCAGAGACTGATAAACTGGCAGTGTGATTAACGTGCTTGCAGCACGTACAAGCTCACGAAATACTGCTATGCTTAGAAAACATGCAGAAGAAGGAATGAAATTTTGAAATTGATGAGTAACAGGAATTGGTTCATAGCATTCTATCAGGGCTGCTTTAGGTAAACCACCTTAAAGCTTGTTTAATGTTGTAGAATATGTAAATCTAACTAGATGCCTTTAGACCATCTAGTTAATTAATACTCCAATCATTTAGGTGCTTGATGCTGCAGTATAGTACTCTAGCTCTGCAGGTAATTCAGCATTTCTTTTGTCCTTGAAATCTACAGTTAGGGAAAAAGGTATTGGTGCTGTGGTATAGGGATTTAGATTATGTCTCATGATGCTGTTTTTGAGTTTTCTGACCATCTTGCTGACAGAGATTTCTCTGTTTGGCCTACACATGCGTTCTCTCCTGTTGCCAAGTTTCAACAAGTTTTGCAGAAGGTGGCAAAAGTCTCGTTCATCCAAATGGGAAACTTACATACAATGTAGAGTTCAGGGTATTGTCCTAGATTTAGCAACAATCTGATTGTTACAGTTCTGCAGGTATTTATCTGATCCTCAAACGTTCAATTTAACTATTGATTTCAATTAAGACATTTCAGAAAATATATTGAATAGATAAGTGTTTATGGACCATATATCTGAGAACTTCACCTGACTATGACCCTTGACCACGACCCTTGACCACAAATGCTTCATAGCAACTGTTGCCTGCTTGGACAAGCTTTACTGAAAAAAGAGGAATTAGTGTTTAGTCAAAACTAAGATACAACAATACAGTGTTGTAGATCATCAAAACATTTGCCAGCATGTTCCCGCAACGCCGTCCAAATACAATAATACAACCTGAATCCCAATTGGGGAGCTTTCAAAGTATTCCAAACACAAATATACTTTAATAACACCTTTAGAGTGACAACATACTGAGCTAGAAAGGGAGTGTTACAAATGTTCTGTACAGATTCTCCAACTTGGCAACAGTAGTTGCAACTGAACATATCTGTGGATGAAGCAGAAACTAATTGCTGATAGTAAACAGCTTAACGTTTTTGATGCAGCTTGAGGGCAAAACGGTATTTCCGCTTGATTAAGAGGTTTGGTGTGTCTGTGGTACTGGGCTATGGGGTCATTTTGTTGATTGATTTTACTATAAATGTTATGGGCGGAAACATTGCAAAATGTTGTCAGCAGTGGCTATCAAAGAACAGAGTAAACAGGTAGAAGGCAAAAGAGTGGGTGGGTTATGCTTTATAAGGGCAATGTTCAAAAGGCTGTCATATCACCTACGTAAGCTTTTCATGACAAATGACAAACCTTTATAGACATTTATAAGGCTTATTAAAACAAGCATCAATCGTCAGTTCCTAATGTATAATGACATGAGTGTTAGGGAGTTGCCTGTGTGATCAGAAGGTCATGGGTTCAAATCCCAGGACTGCCTGGGGCACCACTGAGGTACCCTTGAGCAAGGGACCGTCCCTACACACTCCAGCTGATGCATCGGTGGCAGCCCACTGCTTCACTTGGTGAATGGTTTTAATGCAGAGAAAGAATTTCACACTGTTCACACTGTGTATGGTTCAGTGGTGTGTTCACACGCACCTAAATTGGCCACTTTACATCAAAACAAACAAAGAGAAGCCTTTATGATAACTGATGCTTGTTATAGAAAACCTTTATGTAAGTGTTGTGTTGCCGTATGAATGCTCTGTAAAGTGCTACAGACGAGTGTAGGTGAATGAAAACATCAAAAGCATGTAAGAGTGTTATGGGGTCCTTTTATGAGATAAAATCACCCCTCACACGTGTACACACTTGTACATTTACCCCATTCTCAAACAGTGGACTAATACAACGACCCCTTTCTAGCAGTGTAGGTGACAATCCATTCAAATGGTTCTTTTTGTTTGTGTGTTTTTATGTGTCCTTAATGCTGGCTTGTGTTACAAGAGGAAAATGGTAGACTTATGTTAATTATATTATAAAAGGAAATGATGTTATTGTTATTAGGTTGTCTCATGTACTCAATGCTGAATGATGTAGACGGAGTGATAAAGTTTACATGTTTACAAGTGCACACAGCAGATCTGTTGTGATGCAGAGGAAGATCCAGCCACTGTGATGGAGAATGTCATTGTCTGTAAGGTTCACCAAATACTCTCAATTTTATGTAACATGATATTCTCTCTATATATATATATATCCATTGCTCTTGTCCTCTGTTTGTATTTCTATGTCGGTGAATCTCACACTACATTTCCTATCCTCAGGTATACTTGTTTTATTTTTCAGTCAATGTCGTCATCTTCATACTGTTATAGAATCTGTAGCCATCAGTGCTCGAATAAACAACTACATTTTCAGCCTCATGTTTTCTTCTGTCCTGCTTCAGGGTTCAGACCAGCAAAGCTGCAGAAATAGCCCATTTTGAATTCCTTTTTCTGTGATGTCACAAAAACCAAAACGTCTACATACAACTGCTCATTCATACTGAAGTTATAGGGAGTGTTTCAGCCCAAATTGTTTTTTTCAGTGAGGCACAATATAGGGGCAGCCAATCAGAGCAAGAGGACATTTTTGTGTATCAGTTATAGCAAAACAAAACTGTTTCATCCTGAGGGATATAGAGGGGTTTGAAGATGGCCATGTAAAAATCCTTTTTGGTATATAAAATTGCACAAACCTTGGGCCCTTTAAGGAACATCCACATAGCATAAATGGTCGTAGAAAAACTTTTAAATTGCGGATTACATGCATGAGATTACATGGTGGGGGTTCTTTAAACCTTTAAAATGTTCATACATCTATTTTACAAAAATGTAGGGAATTTAAGTGGCACTGATGAAAGAAACCTTTGTGTCATAGAGTGTACTGTTCAAATCCAAGGTGTATTGGAGAAGCCATTTACTAGCTCTCTCCCTCTCGGTTAGTAGCTTTGTGTGATGAAAGAGAGCAAGATAATGGGGTGGGAATTAGCTACACACAAATTTACATAGTACTACAAGCATTTGTGTAATGCAATTTATTATAATCTGTGGTATATTTCAAACTGACCAGACTCCACAGGCATATTGAGCATATGTCAGGTCAATTTGTTAGATTATTCCTTGAGAAGTATTAAATAGAATTGATCCCACATGAAATTTCCTCATAGTTTGATGTAGCATGCAAACAGAGTTTCAAAACATACAGTTCACTCCCCTTTCAATATAGTCCACAAATGGATACTAAGCTGCAAAAAACCAGCTTGTATTGAGTTTACTGTTTTTATGATGTCACAACAACCAACACATTTACAAATGGCTGCCCATTCAGCCTCCAGCAGTTTAGCCTCAGCCATGCATGCTGAAGTTTTAAGGAGCATTTCAGCACAAACTGTTTTTTGAATGAGGTGCAAAACAGGTCAGCCAATCATAGCAGAAATCATTTACATATATTAGTCTTAAAGCCACAGTAACAAAACAAGCCTGTTTTGAATTTTAAGAGATAAAGAGAAATTGGAAAATAATTATGCCAAAATGTTTCTGGTACATAAAAATAGAAATGGGAATAGAGAAGTGAAATCCAAAAAAGTAGGATGTGGGCCCTTTAAAATGCATAGGCGGTTGTAAATGTTAGCGCATTGATACTGAGCCTGTGAGCAGCAGAGGACAGTGTCTTGCCTGCGGTGTTATCCCAAGGACGTGTTACACAACTCAACACGGGGGCAGAGAGGAGCAGACAGGATAGGGCGTTTGAAGGTGAAACTGTGTTGCCTTGACAACTGATGTTGACTCCTCAGTTGCCAGGTAACGTGGTGTGTGATGTCAATGCAAAACAGCCTTTTTTCTTTTTTTTTTTTTTTTCTTTTTTTTTCCGCTCCCCACCCTTTCTCCTGCTGACAGGAAAATGGCCTGTGTGTGTGTGTGTGTGTGTGTGTGTGGGTACACACATGTCCTTTCTGTCTGTTTTGACATCACAGAGAGAAGCAGAAAGCTCAGGGAGAAAGGAGGCTGGTGTGACCTGTGCTGTGAGAGTAGAGGTGAGAGTGAAGGCTGCAGGTTTCGTGTCCTAATATTAACCTTTCGACACATGGAGCGATGCTGGTAGAGGACAAATATACCTCACGCACATAGGGGCAGCATGACCCAAGTGTGTCTACTGTCAATAAAAATGTCTCATCTGTCAAATGAACACACTATTTGGAAACAGTAAGGTTCCTAAATGGTTATTGTCTCAAATATTAAAGTGCAAATGACTTGAATCAGGGTTTTATTTATACATAAAATCAGTTTTGCTATACCAATGATTGTATGCATCTTTATACATTTATATAAAGTGTAAAGTGTCACGCATGAACACAGCATAAAATTGTTCTCTGTATTCAACCCAAGTGAAGCAGTGGGCAGCCAGCGACAGCGCCCAGGGAGCAGTGTGTGGGGATGGTACCTTGCTCAAGGGTACCTCAGTGGTGCCACTGGCAGTCCTGGTATTCAACCCTACAACCTTCCGATCAGCTAAGCACGCTTGGAGGAAACACCAATTACTACATCTGTTTTGTTAGCCAACGTATGGCCCAGCTTCCATACGCAGATGCATGGTAATAATTCACGTAATACTTTTATGTCTTTTGGAGTTCATTTGTCGGAATGGAACACATTGTTGCCTCAGTTCCTCTTCATTCTTTCACAATTAGTTCCTTTTTTGGGTTTAACTTCAATCAGTTGTGCTGGTTCAGCTCCTGGCTTGCATTACTGTTGCTCACACCTCTCACTTTGGAGCTATTAACACTTTATTTTAGACCAAATGAAGAAGAAGAGAGCCTTTCAGACTTTAGTTCCAGAGCTGAAGAATGCTGATGCCCAATTTGCTTGGCATCAGTCAGGCGAATGGAAGCTTAACAGGTCCTGACCTCTAACAACCTTGGAACCCCGTTTGCAAAAGTACATAAATTGAGAAAATAAGGCATCTGGCAAACAATTAAAGTGATACACATTGTCTGCTTTTCATTCATGCACAGTCTTTTGTATCTGGCCCATTCTCAGTGTGAAACAGGGTTAAAACAACCCTTGCTGCACATGCAAAAAAAGAATGAGGCTAACCATTAGCTGGGAGTGTTCGGAAAACAAAACATGCTGAACTGGTCAGAAACATGACTTATAAACCCAGGCTTGTGGTGCACTAGCGAATTTTTTAACTCCAGAGCGAGCTCGCAATGGAAAGAAGTTATGCAAGAGGTCAGCTTTAAGGTCTAATATGCATCAAAGAGAATGGAATTGAGTGGAACCTGCATGTTACATTGTGGTCAGATTAGTGGGGGTGTGATGGTTTTTAAGGCTCGGTTCTGTCCTCGTCATGGTTCAGCTGAGGAAAAAAAAAGTTAACTTAATCTTATGTAAATATATATACATGTACATATATAAACACACAAACAAACAAATGAATTACAGGCACACATACATACAAATATAAAGTTGTTAAAAAAAAACCCAAAAATACATACATATATATATATATATACATATATACATATATATACACATATATGGATTACTATAGTGCAGTTTATGTGATTACGCATATGTTATTGCAAGTTTTTACTCATCTAAGTATACAAATATAACTGAGGTTGATAAACATGATTATACAAGCTGCTCATCTGTAATTCAGCTATAACAGTGAATACATCACCGGTAGTTATATTGTTACTACATTGTTAATGTGTTTTTACACAGTCATTTGAAAAATATGAAATGAGAAATAGGTTTTTTTTAACAGAAAATTGCTGTCACTTTGAGGTGAAAATCCAGCCATGTGCTCTTGCATTGTTTCTTGCATTGTCAGTTGTGGTAGGACCTGAGACATCATTTCCATTGTGTTTCATAAATGGGTGTTTTTTGGAGAACTAGTTTCATGTATCAGTCATGCTGTTACAGTAACAGACTTCTCCGCTGCTTCAGAAGTCCAGTTTTCTGTCAGCGAACTGCGTCTCACCAAGCTTTTCTGCCTTTGTTTCTTCATTCACCTTTAACGCCTCTTGAGACCTGAAAAGCGGTCTGCTTGGAATTTCGTGCCATGACTCATGAAGCACATTTAACTGTAATCGAAATTTCACGGTTCAAGCCCATTTCACAGTGATGTTGGCAGGCTATTTTTGGGTGGTGGACTCTCAACCTAACAGTGAAAATCCAAGTGACACCACTGTGCCTGATACATCCATATCAGCAGGACACTACTACAGCATTAGCACATCAGCGTCACTGTTGCTCTGAAGGCCTTTATTCTGTAGCTTTATTTTGTAGTTATTATTTAAGAATGCATTGTCAGGATCCACTGTTGGGAAGGAATCATAATCTGTCATTATCCAGACTTTGTGTGGCTTTGTGCAGGGATGTTTCCACCTTTTCACTGTCACTGTTACCAAACAGCTTGATGTTTTCATTGTAGCTTGTGGGCAAAACAGTTTTTCCACTGGATCAAGAGGTTTGATGTGGTGTCAGGTTTTTGGGTAGGGGAGGGTCATTTTGTTGATTGATTTAACTAGAAATGTTACTAGCTGAAACACTGCAAACTATTCTCAGATTGCAGCAGTAGCTACCAAAGAACACAGCAAACAGTGATGGAAGGTGGAAGAGTGGGTGGGTTATGCTTTATAAAGGCAATGTTCATAAGGTTACCATGTCACCTACATAACCTTTTCATCATTAATACCTTTCTAGACATTCATAAAGGATTATTGAAACAAGCATTAGCAAACAGCAAAAAGCTGCCATAATGACAACTGAGGCTTGTTGGAAAAGCTTTTATGTAGGTTTATGTCAGCAATGGTGTCATATTGCCTTATGAATGCTCTGTAAAGTGTTAGTGACGAGTGTAGGTGAATGAAAACATCATCGAAGTGGAAAAGAGTTATGGGGTCATTTTGGGAGGTAAGATAACCCCTCACACATGTACATACTGTCCATTTAACACATTCTCAACCACTGAACTAATACAGCTCCCCCTTTCCTGCTGTGTAGGTGACAATCTATTCAAATGGCTCTAACCGATGGGATTAAGGCAAATTCTGAGACCTAAAAATGAAAAAATGTTCTTGGTCAATAAATTGGCCACTTTTGTCTCTTTCCACCAACAATATTTAATTTGATGAGTATGTTTTCATGTATTTAGGTTGGAAAGTCTGTCTGGGGATTCTAAATTATCAGTAGGTGTGAGTGTGTGAGCAAATGGTGTGTGTGTGTGTGTGTGTGTGTGTGTGTGCCTGTGTGTGCCCTGTAGTGCGCTGATGCCCGGCCCAGGGTGAGTCCCTGCCTTGAGCCCATATACCTCGGGATAGGCTGCAACCATGGGCACCGGAACCATTATAGCAGATCACTAGTTTCACAGCCCCCCCACCCTTTTCCCCTCCTGGACATCAGCCAGACAACACCCCACCACCCGGACAACAGACCCCCCATATTAAAAAATGCTTCCGACCCCCTAGTGTCTAGATGTCTGCAACCCTAGTGAGGATTAATTGGTTACAGAAAATAAATGAATGAATGAAGTTTGTCTGGTTCAGCACAGAATTATTTTAGCTTAACTGCACTGGCATCAGCTGACCAGATTTATGCACACGTGTAACAGTGGCAAGTTGTAACAACTGCACTACACTTTCAGTCACACTGGTCATAAATGATGAAACAAAGTTTATAATGTTATATGAAGCACAGCTATCATAGCATTTGCTTTCCTGCTTCCAACCCAACTCAAGTTACTTTGAATGCCAAGATGTGATGCAAAGCTTTGCCTCAGCAATGTATGTAGTCTGCAGAGCTTTACAAGCTTTATACAACTGTACTGTTGGTTTATTGTTACATTTTACAGGGTTAAGCACTTGGTAAATCTTCATTCTTTAATAACCCACCTCATTTGATTGCTTCTTTCGGTTAGCTTTCTGAGCTGAGAGGCCCTGGACAAAGCCTGCACTCAACTCAGTGTCTCTTATCGCCATCTGGTGTAGAGCAAGAGGAATAACTTGTCTACTCTCACTACATTAAAAAGATATTTCCTATTGATTTAGTTTTCTTAGACTTATTATTATTTTTCTTAGACTTTCTTAAACTTATTTTTTCTAAACTTATTATTCACACCTTTTTCTTGACTTTTTGGCAGAAAATGTCCATTAACCCTCCTATTGTGTTCATTTAGGCTTAACACTCTTTGTGTTCCAGGTCACTTTTGACCGGGGACATGCTAGTTGATTATAAATCCATGATAATATATATATTACTACCTAATGCTGTGTTGGAACTTTCTACTAACTCAAATGTATGTGAACATTACAGGTTTTGAACTTCCATTTGCTATTTATGGCTTGTAGGCCTCATTCACATAAGGTCATACAACTGTTTTTTTTTAAGAAAAAAATATTATAGAGAGATTATTTTGGCTGTAACACATACTAAGATTAAACAATTTGTTTATAATGATGATGTTTATCACAGAGAACCTAATTTCAATGTTCACCAAGGACACTGTTTTTAAACCATTTAAATGTTCTTTTAAAAGTAGCACAAAATCACATTTGTCTTGTTCCCGGTCAATTTATTTTGTAAAAAAAAAGATTTGTTTTGTGGTTGCTAAGGTATAAAAGGTGGTTGCTATGGTGTCGGAGTAGTTGCAGAGTAGTTTTTCAGCAGTTGCTGTGTGCAGGAGGTCGTGGCTCAGGACTATCAACTAGATGGTTGCTATTGGATACAATGTGGTTGCTCAGGAGTTTCTAGGCAGTTGCTATGGTATCTGGGTCAAAGCAGTTTCCTCCGGGATCAATAAAGTTTTCTGATTCTGATTCTGATATACAAAGTGGTTGCTAGATGTTGCTAGGCGCTTGCTGCGGTGTAGGATTTGGTTGCTAAGTGGTTTCTAGGCAGCTTCTATTTATAGCAGGTGGTTTTTAAAGAGTTTCTGGTGGTTTTAAGAGTTTTCTATATATATTTTTGCTCTGGTTTACCAAGTGGTTGCTAGGGTGTTGTTAGGTGCCTGCCGTGGTGTAGGAGGTGGTTGCTAGGGAGTTTCCAGATGGTTTCTATGGTAAAAAGAGTGGTTGCTGTGGTGTAGGAGGTTGTTGCTATGTAGTTTCCAGATCGTTGCTAGGGTGTAGGACTTGCTGGTGAAGGAAGCGGTTGCTATGGAGATTTTGGGCAGCAGGCCAATCTCAAAATGTCTTCAGGAATTTCGCATTTTATTTGAATGAATTGTCAACAGGTGTGGTTCCCATGGAGTAAAAATTGAACTGGAGATACGTTCCTGTGGGGGAAAGGGGGACATAAGGTGTGTGTTTGTGTGTGTGTGCGTGTGTGTGTGTGTGTGTGTGTGTTCTCAAAGGCACCAGCATACACTAATCGTAATCTTACTAATTAATTTCTAATGACCGGTCATTTTTGACCGGAAACACCATGAATGTTCCTAAGTTCAATAAAGACACAAAATGTAATAAAAATTCTCAAATGCATTTATGCATTTCAGTGCCTTGTGTAAACAAAGTCACGGAACCTTATGACAAACCTAAATTAACTGCGTTTTCTAGAGAGAAAATTTGAAAATCGGTCAGATTTGACCGGAACACAATAGGAGGGTTAAAAAATGAAAAGAACTGACTTGTTTTTTTTTAAAGGCCGGTTTTGCAAGTAAACACATAAAATCTGCTGAGGAAGGCCTGACACCAAAACTCATTACTGTGAAATTTGACCCTGGGGCACTGGCTGGTGTTCTCACTGCCTGTGTAAAAACAACAAGGTGCACAAATCCTGTATGTGAAAGCGGAGTAAAATATACCATACTGTACTACATTATAAAATATGGAGTACAGGCACATGTATTAAGTTTAAAGAGTAAAAGCACCTGCTTAAATCCACTTGAGTGTCAAAAATAGCAGTACTGTCAGTGACTTTGTTATTTTGGTGAACAACTTCTATTAAGAAGACCAATTAACTCTGTAGAGCTTCTGTGGCTTCTGTATTTTCCAGTAAAAATGTAAATAGTTCAGGTCCCCATGCAGTCTGCAGAAAAGCAGGATATTTTTACTTTAAAGTGCAGTAGGGTTAAAGGAAAATCTCCTAAGTTGGATATTGTTTACAAGACTGGCGGTTCTAGATTGTATGGCACCCTGGACGACCGTCCCCTTTAGTCCCCACCCAATCCCTGAACAACAAATAGTACAAAACAGTTTTTCATTTTGACATTTGGAACAATACAGATACATTCACAAAACATTTACAACTACATAAATAAATACAGTGTATTAATACAGTTGTGTTCAAATAAATAGCAATGAATTAAAAAATATGAATAAAGTGAAAGATTTTTAATAGCTTTTATTTCCATATTTTGAACTTTGTGGAAACACTACATATTTAATTCCAAGCGAGAGTATTACATTTTACAGGAAGCAAAGAAAAGCAATATTAATCTGTTAAAAAATGTTAGTGTCAACTTTGTCCTCTTTAAACTCTACTAAACTAAAATTTACTTGCATAACCACTGTTTTTTAATAACTGCGTCACACCTGAGTCATCCACCTTCTGGCACCTATTAACAGGTATTTCAGCCAATGATGAACAAATTACATTCCAAGGTTCCTGTGAATTTTTGGGTTTTGCTTCAGAAACTGCACTTTTAATGACACCCCACAAGTTTTCAGTGATGTTGAGGTCAGGGGTTTGGGTCCCAGGAGTTCCATTACCTCAATCCTTTTTGTCTGGAACCATGATGTTGCTCCTTTACGCTTGTGTTTGGGGTCATTGTCTTGATTAAACACCAATTTCAGGGACAATTCGTCTTCAGCATACAGCAACATAATCTTCAAATATTCTGATGCATTCAAACTGATCCATGATTCCTGGTATACCATAAATAGGTCCAACACCATAGTATGAAAAACATCCCCATACCGTGATTTTTGCGCCACTACACTTCACTGTCTTCAGCATACTGTGGTTTGAATTCAGTACCTTAGGGTCATCTGACATACTTGATGACTACTTGATCTGTCCACAGAATGTTACATCATTTTGAACCAAATCTGCATGTAATTTTTTCAACAATGGTGCTTTCTTGCAAATATCATAGGTTTGATCAAACATAGTCAAACCTTTACAGTACTTACAGATCATTTTAGATCATCTTTGATCTTTCTGGATCTGATGGTTGACTGAATCTTTTCCATGACTATTCTTCAATAGTAAAGTGTAGTGAAAGTAAAGTGTAGTTAAGTTGAAGTAAAGTGGCCCCTTTACACACGCGTGAACACACCATAGCACACACAGTGTGAACAGTGTGAAATTGTGTGTGGGGTTGGCTGGGAGATGTGAGTTCAGGTCACCCCTGTCCCTCTCCCCACCTTGTACTTCTGAACTGGACATCCATGTTTATCCTGGAGATGCCTGATTATCTCACAAACTGGAATCAGCGCGTCCACTCCAGCAAGGCTAATTGGCCCACAGGATGGCATGATATGAAAAAAAATATGAGACCACTGCAAAAATGTTTCACAGCTTTGCTTCAGTTTTTAACAGCTGAACAGCTTCGCCATAGTTTTAAAGAACTGCAGAATATTTCTCCTAATTTACAAATAAAAATATATTTCTTTAAAGCATCGTTTTAAAGGAAATGACAATACATTAAAATAAGAGAAATGATGCGGTGTTTACAGAACTTGAATAATTCAAAGAAAACAAATCTCTTGTTCACACTTCAACAAAATGACAATAATTACCTCTGATGAACTTCTTGTAGTGTTTTACCATCCAACTGGTCACACTGCAAGAGGGGAGTGTTGATTACAGCAGCATTTTTATACTTTTCCTCATTAAATAAGATTTGATCCAGGTGATCACCAATCAGTACCGCATAAAGCAAAATGAATTTAACAGACACTGGCGTGGAATGGTTGTCATACTCATAGAGATGCTGATTTAAAAATAAATTGCAGTGGTCTCTTATTTTTTCCAGAGCTGTATGTACTCTTTAAGAATAAATTGCCTAAATCAATGCTGATTTTATACACAGTATAAGAGTGACGTGAGTTCCCTGGAATCTGCTAAATCACTGATGGTAATGAGGGCTGTGGCACAGGAAGACCAAAACCACATAAACTGAATGTAACACTACATTCCCGCTTATGCATTTGCTAGACACTCTTATCCAGAGCAACCAAAACCTTTGAACTGTATTACAAATGTTGGTGAATGTAGTATTGAGGTGTTTGGCCCAAGGACTCGTACTGACGTGGTGGTGTGCCTGCCTAGTCTGGTGTTTCTGTGGGGCAGTGGTGTTACACCAGCTGCTGCATATTGAGTCTCTTGGTATGCACAGGTATCAAATATCACATTCTATTGACTGAAAAAATTTTCACCTTTAACCCCTTTTCACAGTAGCTATGAAATGGAATTTTGAACTGGCCCCTTAGTTCACCCTTTAATTAAAAATTAATTTTCAGCATAATTTGAATGATTGTTGTATTTTTAAGAAGCCTCATAAAAGTTAAACAATTAAGTCCACATTGCCCTTTGAAAACACCACGGCCTCTTTATCTCAGAATGAAAAATGAGAGGCTCACATGCATGTATTAGCCTGTGGCTAGTGTGCTATTATTAAATATTTAAACCATTAAACAATTATAATGTAAAATGCTGAAAATGGAAACATTAACTGGTTATCATCTTTATTTTTAAACAATCATAATCCACATTTTAGAAAGAAATGACTAAATTAAGACACTACCATATTAGTGAACCAAATTATGAATTCTTTACACCATCCTTACACCCCTTCCAAACAACTGTTGGACATAGCCAAAAATAAAATTGACCATAATTTCGCATGTTTAGTGTCTGAAGTTTGCTTTGTTAGATCTGTGTTAGAGCTATTGGGTTAACGTAGCTAAAAAAAAAAAAAAAGTGGAGACAAAAAAATCCACCAATTAGCTTCAGGCCTTTAGATACAAACAATGTTTTTAGCTAATAACCATGTCATAGAGTGTCAGACACCACTTCTATTTAAACAAGTCTATTTGAGATTGCATAACTCAGAACAGTATGTGGCAAGTGTATAATGACTTGACATGCAGTTTGCACAATGGCAACATAGTAAGGCCTATAGTAAGTGTCACCTATTATAGCCTGTTAGCTACATTAGTTAACATTAGCAAACCTAAAGAGGCAAACTCTAAACACATCTTGGTTGAGTGACTACATTTTGACTGTAAATGTGGATGAACCATGGCTCTAAGCCACTGCTTGGTGTAATTAAGAGATGAATGGCTGTGCCTCTCAGCAGCTGAAGTGTGGAACGCTCTTTGTGCTGAGTGTAAGCATGGAGCCCCAAGGGGAAGGTGTGTCAGAGAGGAAGAAAAAACTTTTCCATTATTGGTCTGCTGAGAGATATTTGAGCTGTAGTTGTTGTTGATATTCTTATCCTCCCTCTGGTTCTCTCCAACCTTTGGATCCACACACACACACACACACACACACACACACACACATACATACATATGTATATATAAAGTCTCTTGTTTTTCATCGGAACTTCTTACAGCCTCCATGGCGTCAGAGGGCCACAGTAACTGAAATCCATTGTTTTTCATGGAAAACATCACCAAGATCTGCTGAATGCACGAGAGCATCCCAGGGATTAAACACTTTCAGAATCGATTGCTATAATTATCTGGAAAACATTTAGGCTAATTATCTGGATAATTAGCTTCCTATGTTCAACATACTGTCTACTCCTCTGCATGTTTCTGATCACCATCTTCTATCCTTCAAATTCCCTCTTC
>JBBIGA010166145.1:0-16944 GCA_037576975.1 Alestes dentex | reverse complement strand
GCAGCAGATAGGACTAAATGGAGACAGATGATTCGCTGTGGCAACCCCTGAAGGGTAAAGCCGAAAGAGAAAGAAGATTTAAATTTAACATTTAACTATTACGCAGCAAGAAAATGTACCAAAACGCAACACTGTTTTTTTTTTTAAAACACATTTAGCTCTAAATGTGTGAAAATTGTGTGAACATTGCACTAAATGATGAAAAATTGACACCCCAAATTTTTTTTTACAAACGGCGCCCCATACAGCCCAGTCTATAGCAAACAATATATGTTAGGTTTAGCTATATTGCAAACATCATGTTGTGAACCCCCTAAATATTGACCATGACTTCACCATCACTAATACTGGAATACAGCTCTGTTACACATTTTTGTTATACATTGCTGCCTCTGCAGCTTCTCCTAGTACATTTCTGGAGCAAGCGTTAGTAACTTCATCAGTTTAGTACAGTGTGAAGTGAGTGTCATCATCATGGTATGGTAACAGTTGACTGAATCTACATCAGATAATGCAGTTCAGTCCACTAGTGTCACCATTTATGTCATGCCAGCCTATAGCACAGTTGAAGAAAGCAGCATTGTAGAGGCTGAACTAACCACAGTAATGATGTTATCATTATTTGACAATTAGTATTATTTCCCATAAATTTCAAAATAACTAGTGACTAGTGAATAAAATGTCAGTTTTTGATTTAAAAATATGGGGTTCACTTTAGGGTTTACTTTATACTCTTGCACCTGGAACTTCACACATTATATTTCAGCAAAATACCCCCATGTAAGGTTTGCCAAGTGTGGAAGGCAGCAGTGGCCTACAATCTCAGTAGCTATATAATATAACAATGCTATACTATAGCACTAAACTTACTTTTGCTAGATTTAACATTTAGATTTAACATTTAACATTTAGATTTAGATTTAACATTTAAATTTAACAATTACGCAGCAAGAAAATGTACCAAAACGTAACACTGGTTTTTTTTTTTTGGTTTTTTTTTAACACATTTAGCTCTAATTGTGTGGAAATA
The DNA here is from genome assembly GCA_037576975.1 of Alestes dentex. NCBI lineage: Eukaryota > Metazoa > Chordata > Actinopteri > Characiformes > Alestidae > Alestes > Alestes dentex. Next base: position 15,914 of record JBBIGA010166145.1, on the reverse strand, counting down.
GTGTGAACATTGCGCTAAATGATGAAAAAAATGACACCTCTAAAGTTGTGAAGCTGTTTTTACAAACAGCGCCCCATAGGGCTGCACTGGTAAGTGTGGCATGTATGAAACTTACCTTGTACTGTTACACTGGAGCTACTTTGGGCATGACCTGCACTTGTCTCTACAGAGCAGTTATACACGGATGCATCTGTCGGTTTGGCTTGTGGAATAGTGTACATCAATGTGTTTGGTGTGAAGCTACATTGCTCGTTAAGAGCAGACTTGTTACACATGTTTTTCCATTCCATCTGTATGATAGTCCCAGGATTTTGTGTGGTGATGTTACACTGCAGGACGATGGGTTCCTTGCACCTCACAACCACCTGACGAGATGTGCTGAGCTGCAGTTCTGGAGAAATCATAGTGAAGAGATGATTGCTGGTTCTTCAGTATTTTTAAGTAAAAATGATTTAATAAAAATGATTTAATAGCAAAACAAAGTCCAAAAAATTTGTAAAATTATTTGGTGTCAAAGTATTTGGTATTAAAGCTAAAATCCTACTTTTTTTGTTTTGATTTAATTTAAAATGAGTTAACAGAATAACATAAATCTGATCACCCATTAACCCATTTCTGGCGGAAATGTTTTGAATGAATATTACCTGTACTACAACAAGCCACTAGGAGACGACTGCGATATTTTAGGTTTCTTATTTGTGAGGCTGTCACGCTTAGCATCACTCATTTGCGTAGTTTGAACAACGATTCGCGCTGAAGCATCCGTTTCGGCTTCCTTATATACACACACATCAGTCATACTTTTCCCGCCTCACTAGGCTATTCCTGATACAATAGTATCAGAGAAATTGTAATATAAGGAGAACTCCCACTCTCAGAACACTTTCGCGGGCGAGTGCAGAATTTAGCCATCTAGCTCCATAGACGTCCATTCATTTTCCATCGGGGGGCCGGATGGAAAGCTCTGGCGGGCCGGATGTGGGCTGCAGGCCGCCAGTTGACAATTTAAAACAAATTCAATCAGATGCTGGTAATTGTTAAGGAGTAAAGGGGTAACTAAACACAAATTCAGCACTTCGAAAATGCACAATTAGTGTCTTGCACACCAGTCGTGTGACGTGCACGGGTTGCTGGAAATCACATGTGTCACACAGTATATAAACAAGGAAGTGGTAAGGAACCAGTGCTCAGACATTGAGTCATGCCCGTCTCATCTCAGCCTCTCTCCAGCTAGTACCGTGAGTACTCTGTTTCTTTTTTTTTATGTACACTGTGTGTGTGTGTGTGTGTGTGTGTGAGAACAGATTCCCGGTGGGAATTTCTGCTGAGACCGTTCGCAGAGCAACTGCATGGTTTACCGACTCTTTCGTGTTTAATCCACAACTGGGTTCATCCACCACACTACACTGGGCAAGCAGTTGGCCAGGTTCATGACAGAATGTCTGAGCCTCCTGTGAACCCAGCAGTTTTAGCCATCGTGTATGAGACCGTGAATCAGCAGGCGGCTGAGATTGAGAGACCGAAACAGGAGGTCGCTCCAAGAGACCTTTGTGGCTCGAGGAGAGATAAACCAACTCCGACAGCATGCCCATGGCTCTGGAGCAGTCCCATCAGTAGTGAGCAGCTGAGCAGTAGTCCGATCCTCTCACTCCTCCACCTCTCATGAGCCTAAAATAGCCCTACTGGAAAAATGGAACGATGTAGATGGGAAGAGCGAGGTTTTTCTAACCGATGTGAATCTCAGTTTTGAGTTTCAGCCTACCCACTACCCCATGGACCAGAATCGCACTTCTCGTCTCCCTCCACACTGGGCAGGCAGCTGTATGACCTACCGCAGTCCTGAGAGCAGGTAGTGACACTGCCCACTCTTATCCAGAGTTCACCACTCAGCTCAGGACCGCTTTCCAACATCACAATCTCGTTTGCATCAGGGACGGTGATGAGTGGAAGACGGCCTTCATTACTTCCACTGGCCACTACGGAACCCTCGTCATGCCGTTTAGGATTTGCAATAGTCCAGCTGTGTTTCAGCAGTTTATTAATGACATCCTCCGAGACATGCTAGGACATGTGAGAGCAGTGTTAAGAAGTAAATATTTCTTCAAATTCTTACAGGTGAAAAACTGTACAAGAACATTTCTGTTTAGGGGAATGGTTTGCAGCATGTGCTGAAGCATAAACAAAAACTGCTGATTCTCATCTCAAATGTGCTTCAACATGCATCAAAACCACCACAATCATCCCTGTGTCAAAAAAGTACTTAGTGTTCTGTCTCAGTGACTGTCACCCCATCGCATTTACCCCCCCTTTATCATAAAGTTTTGCGAGAAGCTCGCCATGAGGTACATAAAATCACAGCTGCCCCCTGACTGGACACGCTGCGGTTTGCATATTATCCCAATCGCCATCATCACCATCCTTCACCTGACCCTCACCCACTTCATAAATCTGGAAAAGATGTTGCAGCCTTAAACCTAATGTTTGCCAAAAGAGGTATTTCACTCTGTTGGAAGAAACGTAGTAAACAAAAATGCATTGGGAATGGCATGCATACAATGCAAGTATGAATATAACAATAAATATGAATACAGTCATATGAAAAATTTGGGAACCCCTCTTAATGTTTTGGATTTTTGTTTATATTGGCTGCGCTTTCAAAGTAGCAACTTCCTCTTAATATATGTAATGCCGTATGGAAACAGTAGTATTTCAGCAGTGACATTAAGTTTATTAGATTAACAGAAAATATGCAATATGCATCATAACAGAATTAGACAGGGGTCTAAATTTTGGCACCCCAACGGAGATATTACATCAATACTTAGTAGCCTCTAGATACCTCCTATAGCCTTTGATGAGTGTCTGGATTCTGGATGGAGGTATTTTTGACCATTCTTCCATACAAAATCTTTGACTCAAAAAGTTCAAGGCTTAACGTGCTAATCCAACTAATTTGGTGTTGCAAGTAATCAGTATTGAGCAGTTATATGCATTCAAATTAGCAATTTTACAGTGGTATACAAATTTGTGCACAGCCAGTTTTTCACATTTTCACGTTTGATTTAATTTAAGTCCCTGTCCCAGGCCACTGTCCCATCCTGCCTCAAGTCCTCCACCATTGTTCCACTGCCAAAACAATCCACCACAAACAGTTTGAATGACTACCCCCCAGTGGCACTCACACCTGTCATTATGAAGTGCTTTGAGAAACTGGTGCGGAGTCATAAGATAGCCTGTCTGCCAGCAGACCTGGACCCATTTCAGTTTGCCTACAAAGCAAAGAGATCCACGTAGGACATTGTGGCCACAGCCCTTCATGCTGCCCCAACACACCTGGAGCAACAGGGGACCTACGCCAGACTGCTCTTTTTGGACTTCAGCTCGGCGTTTAACACCATCCTCCCACAATGACTGGTTTCCAAACTGTCACATCTGGGACTTCCATCCCTCACCTGAAGCTGGATACTGGACCCAGAGGGTCAGGCTGGTTCCCCACACCTCCACTGCTCTTAGCCTCAGCACTGTGTAATGGGTGTGTGCTAAGCCTGCTCCTCTACACGCTCTACACATATGACTGTGTCCCTCACACCCCAGCAACAAGATCATTAAATTTGCGTATGACACGACAGTGGTCAGACTTATCTCAGGCAAGGAGGGCATACAGGGATGAGGTTGAACGGCTGTCAGAGTGGTGCAGAGTCAACAACCTGCTCCTTAATACCACAAAGCTCACAAAAGAGCTTGTCATTGACTTCAGAAAAAATAAAACTAACATCCAGCCACTCATCATCGGCGGGGCCTGTGTGGAGAGGGTCCCGGTGTTCAGGTTCCTGGGAACTGACCTGGAGCGCCAACACCAAGGAGCTGCTGAAGAAGGCGCAGCAGACTGTATTTCCTGAGAATCCTCAGAAAAAAAACAGCTCCCCAAAAATTCTTCCAGCTTTTGCCATCAGGCAAAAGACACAGAGCATTAAAAACCAGAACAAACTGCCTTAAAAGCAGTTTTTATCCAAAAGCAATCATGTACTTACATTTCCTTGAAAAAGTGACAATGACAATAAAGATGTATCTTATCTTATCTTATTTTAATTTCATACAACTAAATACTGCTTCACTAAAAATCTTTGTTCGGAAAACATCCCAGTACTCAGATGTTCTTTGGAAATGAAAAACATACCACTGTTATCTTTTTTGTTGAAAGTAGAGTAAATTATTATGCAGGCTGAGAGGGGTTCCCAAACAATAAATGATCCCAGATGGAATGTAGAGAAAAAAAAATTATATTATTTTGTAGCATTCCTATCTTCCAAATTTCTGACATATAAAGAAGAGTCTTATTGTAAATGTAATTTGCCTTTTGACATTTCTCTTTGTAGATGAGAACTCATTTATCTCACGGTTGTCGGAAGTAATTAAGAAATATTGATAATAGTATTGCTGGTGTCCTATGCATTATTAGAGAAGTAATTATTATTACGTGTCCCCTAAAATCTGATTGCCTTTAGCTGCAGGAATATTAGTGAGGTCAGGTACTGCTCTTCTGGCATTAGCTCGAGAGATCCAGAAGAGCAGTACTTGTCCCCTAAAATCTGATTGCCTTTAGCTGCAGGAATATTAGTGAGGTCAGGTACTGCTCTTCTGGATCTCTTGAGCTAATGCCAGACATATTAGATGGAGCTCCATTACTCCAGAGAACACAGTTACATTTACGTTTACGGCATTTAGCAGACGCTCTTATCAGTGCTTAAGTAGTCCACATCTGTTCTTCATACCTGTAAAGTTAGACTCAAATCACTGGTTTTAACCAAGTTACTGCTAGCTAAGTTACATGCCAGTTCCATTGCTCCACCGCTTTATACTCCTCTGACTAACATTTAGCATTTATAAGGTTTGTGTGTTTATGTCTTTTCTAAGGAGATTATGCCTAAATTAAATACCAGTGCCAGAAATGGGTGCACCTTTAAGTTGATGAATTCACTAAGCAGAAGGACACTTTTGGGTGTCTGGACACATACAGTTTGTCTTTTTAAAATGTTGCTCATTAACACACACCACAGTAATTAAAGATGATGTTCTGAACACTATCAATTCTCAACACAATGTTTCTATACTACACAGTTTTCCATACTCAGCAATTTTATTATACTATACTCTCTACTTTGTACTGTACTTTATATTATATGCTATGCTGATAATATAGCACCAAAAGCCTGGCTTTTTAATTAATAAAATTTGGTATAATCAAACATGTTTGCTTTCACGCTTACCTAGACTGAAGGTGGTTGTTGACATCCAGCAGATGATAATGTAGGCAGTAAAACATCTCATTTTAGCTTAGAACCTGGACAGATGCTATCTAAATTATTGTTATTAAAGTACACCGGGCAAACTTGTATGATATTTGTTCAGCAGGTTTCACTCTTTGCCTCTCTCTCCCAGTATGTGATTCCTCAGGCTGTGGAAATGCTGTGTGACTCCCTCTGTTGTGAGATATATATAGAGCTGATTGTGAGGAACAAGCAACAACCTGCCCCTGATATGCATGTTTACTGACAAGTTCAAGGTGCCAGATTTGTGTGTGTGATGCCATAAAGAGAGCAATTTTGAGAGTTCTTGAAAGAACCATTTTTGTAAATGTGTGTGAATGTGAAGAACCTTCTTAAAGTTTAAAGAATTTCCACTTAGAGGTTCTTAGAAGAACTCTTAAATCAGTTAGAACCATCATATTATAATCACATTAGTGTAAAGGTTCTTCACACTCCCACATATGAACATACTATGGCATCGCATTTTTAAGAGTGCTGAAAGTGTTAATTTCTATTCAAAGGTTTCCTGTGAAGCTTTTGGTTATTTGTAAAAGGCATCCTACTTTATATATTTTATGGCTGGTTTTAAAACTAATACCTGGATGCATAGCTACCCCAGTGACAGTGAAGTGCTTATAATTGATGCATCTACTGATGCATCTACTGCACAATGTAAATAGTCAAATGGCATTCTTACATATCACTTCCATCTCACTTCCTCCATTCCGGGTACTGACTTTCATTGCTCACTTCTTGAGAAGCCGTGAAAGTCATCATCATGTCTATACATGGGGCTGGTAAAGACCAACATGCAGGCTGGCTTATAAATAGATATAAGCAACAGGTGAGGGGTGTAGCTAATTATATCGAGTGAAAAAAGGTAACACAAAACCTAAACTAGCAGAACCAGTGAACCAGTGAAAAGACAGATTAACCTGAGCCTGTAATGTAAGGGGAACAACAAGCAGGTGAAGCTGATAATGAGTGTTAAACTAAAACTGAAGAGAAAGGGTAGGCTATGACAGTGATGAGTCAAAAAAGACCCGTGAAACATACATGTCAGGCTGCTGATGCTGAATTCAAGAACTAGAATGCCAATTAAACAAATCATTCACCACTTAAAAGGCCCAAGCCATAGAAAACTGTATTTTTTTTTCTGATAAGAGTTTAATGTAATATGAAAACACTGTTAAAGTTTCAAAGTATACCATTCAGTCTATCTGGACTACTTTTTGAAAGAGACACAATAAACCCAATTAGAACAGAGCTAATTTACATATCTCAGTCTTTAAGAGACGCTCACCGAAACAGACTGTTTTATTCCTTAAGAGGGGTTTCAAAATACATTAAAGCACACAGATATAAGTATACCTCGGGTGGTGGTGGGGGGGGGGTTTCAAGAAAATGTAGAACATGACATCTTTAATGCTTACTGACTTGGTGCTCATTTTGCTTTAAAATATTACTGGTTCTTATCATACAAATAAATATGTATTTAACACTACCTCCTATCAGAAACTCAAAAGTGTTTGAATTAGGCCAGCAAGTTTCATTTCTCATCGCGATGATTGTATAGAAAATTAGCCTCCATTCAATCTCTGAACTGTAATTAGATGTCTCCAATTGTAATGACTAACCTTGGCCTCAACCCAGCACCAATCAGCCCCCTATGGGCTAATTTGAAACTTTGTTTTCAGCACTGACCCGATTTGTACTCTGAAGGAGTGTCTTGTTACATGCTGGGAGACTTTGAACCAGTTAGCCTTATTGATTGTGTTAATGAACGCATTGCCTGTGGGTCTGCAGCACTGTAGGGTTTCTGTAGATGAAGGCAAGAAAGCAGAGGCCGGTGTTTTTCTTCTGCTCAACAAGCTATAAAAACATGTAAAAAATTTAGTAACAGACTGAACAAAATGTGAGTGTATTTTGTGGATGTAATAAAAGATCTCCTTTCATTGTCACTCAGTTTCATTTTTAAAAAGTTCAGCAAAAATCTTACCCATTTATAACTTTTCATATGGATCGGTTCATGTGATTTCCTGCATAATTGCCACTATATAGATGCTAAGATCCTCTGACGTTCAAAGCAATGCCTCTGAATGTTGGCCTAAACCTTTTAGTTTACACAAAAACACAACACAATTAGAGAGACAGAGACATTCCTGTATTCATCCCTACAGGTAAGAGTTTGATTCAACATTCATATGTGCCCATAGTGTAGCTTTAGGTGTCTCTGTCATGTTTATGCTTTATCACATAATTTCATTGACTGCCTGAAAGTGTAAGTGTGCTTTCAATCTCTCTTTTACTTTCTCACACACTTAATTACATGTGCACTGTTCATGGAAATATAATCAAATTAGAGCTGCATGATACAGACAGAAAACCCATTTTGGAACAGTACTGCTAAAAAACGCAACTGTGATAACTGTGCAGTATCAGAGCTGCACAATTTATGGTATTTTTCTCTATGAGTTTCCATAATAAAAAGAAATGATACAGTAACAGATTAGATTAAATTGCATTGTCTGCGTACAGTGTCAGAAGGATGCTATTAAATCTGCAGCTATTGTAGGTCTAGGAGCCATGCCTTATATTAGAGCAGGGGTGTGTGCTTGTGTAGACCGTGACTTAATGACTTAGCACAACAAAAAAAATTTTCTAAACTACTAGCCTGTTAAACACCCTAAATCTGACTGTTCTCAACCCCAGTGTTAAATGTGTAAAAGCTCAGGGATAGCTACTGTCACAACAAACATAAGTATCTTTTTAAAGAAGTAAATATACAGAACTGTGCAAAAGTCTTAGGCACCTAAGCATGTTTTTCCACATCTATTTTTCTAGTTTCAATTCAACCATCATGCGGGCATTTGTCAATATAGTATAAGCCTATACAGACTCCTGTTCTTGAGATTTCAGACTATTTTGACTACCCAGATCCACACAAGTCCCCTCCTGATGTATTCTTGATAAACCCTACAGTGAGCTCTTGCTGGAGAGAGGCTCTCGTGCAGGGAGGTTTTTTTCGGACAAGTGGTTAGGGCAGGGGCGGACTGGCAATCTGTGCGTTCTGGTGCACGGCCGTTGGCCCAAGATGCAGCCAAGATGCGCATAACACCAACCCCCCCAACCGCTGCTTCACTTGGTGAATGGGTTAAATGCAGAGGAAGAATTTTGTGCTGTTCACTCTGTGTGTTGTGGTGTGTTCACGTATGACAGAATGGTCGCTTTCACTTTCAAATTGAGGATGCATCTGGGTATTTTGTCTGTACTTTGAATTAGAACTGTATTTGGACCTTGACTGATCACGTTTCACAAGTACATCAGAAAACAATTACAGAGAAGAAGTCATGTAATAAACGTAAAAAAAAAAAAAGGTATTTTATCAAATTATGTAAAGAACACAAGTTTCATCACAGATTTCTTCCCAGTGCCCCCAGGTTTCACCTGGGCTTCTTTAATTCCAGCCACATAATGCTTGATTAACTGAAAAATTAACTGAGCCAAACCAGTTGTAATATGATAACTATAAATAATACTAATTAATGATAGTACTAGTTATTAATAGTACAACAGAGAGACACAATAACTAGGTTTTTATATATATATGTTTTCTAGATGTATTTCTGGGCAAATGATTACTTACCGTCCAGCTTTTATATAGTACTATAGACCAATCATGATTGAAGATTCAAAATTATTTATTTATTACATTCATAATTATTCAAGTACAATGCATAGTGAAATGTGTCCCTGAAATGTCCTTGGGACTGTGTAATAGAGTTACAATAAATTAAAGAGAAAATCAGAGGCTAAAACTAGTAATAAAAATATATGGAAAAATATATTAAACTAAACATTACAGGTATAAACGGGATATGAAGTGTGCGACTGTAGAATAGAGTATAAAGTAAGGTACAGTGTGCTAGTATGGTGTTGATGTATATTGACTTATAACAGATGGCAGGTTAGAGACAGTGAAGTAGTGAAGTTGAGAGACAAGTTATATACAGAAAGGTAGTGAGGTAGAGAGGCAGGTTAGACACAGTGAGGTAGAGAGTTCGCCTCTGTGTTTTGGCAATAATACTTCTGAAGGGTTTGCCACATTTCAGCAGGTCAAACAGAACGTTACCAGGTAAGACGATGTCTATGCATCTCCTGGTCATGCACCTTTGATGAAGGGGTTGGAGCTGTGTTTGAAGTCTTTGGTGTAGAGGCCAATCAGCCATAACATTAGAAACACCTTCCTTAATTCAGTTGAGCTCATGTCTCAAAAAATAAATAATCTCGTATGTACCCTGAGGTCAGCCCCTATTGTGACAAACATAAAATTAATGAAGTCTCGCTCATTCACATGTACTGGTTATGCTCTAGCCTCCATAAATTTCGGAGAGAGGTCTTTCACACCTTGTCTCAGATTGTCACGAACCGGTCTTGTCTGGACAGAGGAAAGGAGATGGAGGCACAAGCGTCTAAATGAGAATCTGGAACCAGACCGTCTGTTTGCCTTATTTGGGATTAGAGGACTGAAATTAACAGCAGAAAAGTGCCGTGCCCTATCTTTTGCTTTCATTCTGGCTCGGCGAGCCATCCTGTTAAAATGGAAAGATGCTGCCCCGCCCACTCATTCACAAAGGCTAGCAGACATTGTCTAAATTGAGTTGCCTAAAACTAGAAAAAATTCGCTTCAACATTCTAGCGAAAAGTTCTTTGAAAAATGGGGTCCTTTGAACGCATTTGTAAAGATAAGATTATTAAGATTAGCTTAAGTATATTACTTTTGTTTTTGAAAGTGGCAGATAGATTTCTTTGTATATAAATTGTTGGCAGTGACTGGGTGGAACGTGGGCCTTTTTTTTCTTCTCCCTGCTTGTTTGTGGGTTTTTTTCTTTTTCTTTTTCTTTTTTGCTGCACTTATGGCATTAACAAAGGATGTTAGTGAACTCTTATGCTTCCATTCAATGTGACCTTTTAATCTTTTGTATGTTGAGTTAAAAACAATTCAATAAAAAGATTTTGATTAAAAAGAAACAACTACCTAACATAGTGTAGGCGTGCTGAGCAGAGTTTAGATTCTCTGCCCGAACCCGCCCGAGCCGGTCGGGTCGGGCCGATATTTCCTGCCACTATCCTCGGGCCGGGCCGGACCAGGCCGGACCGGGCCGTGATCAAGCATTTGAGTGCGCTTGGAGCGCTCGGAGTGTCAGGTTACGAACGCACCCACAGCTGAGAACATGTGTTATAACGGCCCACGTATTAAAAAACTGTCGGGTTTAAATCGGGCTTGGGCCGATAATTACAGTTAATGATCTGGGGAATATGGAGGCCAAGTTAACACAGTGAAGTCTTTGACATTCATCTTCAAAAAATTTTTTTTTGGCATGCGTTCTGCACATTGTCATCTCTTCTCCAAGTGAACTGCAAGACCATGTCGAGGACAGGTGAGAAGATCATCAGAGTCTCTCTCCCCTCTGTCACGAACATTTACATCATGCACTGCATCCGCAAAGCAACCAGCATTGTATATGACCCCAAACACCCCTCAGACAACATCTTCTCCCTCCTTCTGCCTGGCAGAAGGTTCCGTGTCTCCATAGCCAGAATGGGAAACAGTTTCTTCCCTCAGGTCATCAGACTCCTGTTCCTCAGAAATGAAGCATAAACTGTACCCCCCCACACACATACACTCCTGAATTTAACTTCTTCCTTCTCCTAACACAATTCACAAACACACTGAACTGTTCTGCCTTAAACATCTTATGACCCAAGTGCGACTGTAAATACCTCTCTATTTATTATGAACTGCACATTCTATGTCCTTCTGCTGCTATTATTTATTATTATTGTTTTTTTTATTATCTTCTCTGCATCTTTGCACACCTAACGATTCTACTGTTAGAATGCAGTATCTATCATAATATTGTAATCAGTCAATCCTAATGTTGTAATGTTGTTGCTCTTGTGTTTTTTGTATCTGCTTTCATTTGTACTTCCTGTAATCTGTCTACACTTATGGTGTTCTTTTTTTTTTTTTCTTGTGTTGCTCCATGGTCCTGCACAATTGTTGTTTCATTTTACCTTTTTCTGTGTATATGGCTGAAATGGAAATAGATCTACTTGACTTGACTTAGTTTTGGTCCATTTTTACATTGGCAGCTGGTGGTTTAATGGTTAGGGCATTCGCCCTGCAGTCAGAAAGTCGTAGGTTTCAATTCCAAGACACTAGTGGCACCTCTGAGGTACCCTTTAGCAAGGTTCTGTCCCCACACACTGCTCCCTGGGTACTGCGTTTCTTGTTGCCCGCTGCTTTGCTTGGTGAATGGGTTAAATGCAGAGGAGGAATTTTTATGCTGTGTGCTGTGGTGTGTTCATGTATGATAGAATGGTTACTTTACGCTAGGACTGAGCACGTTAACGCATTGTTTTATCGCACATTAATGCAGGTTTTTAAAAAAATCCTTTTATTTTGAAAGTTTGGTGCTTTTGTGTGCTTGTGAGTGCTTGGAGCACCCAGCTCTCTGGTTGGTTTTCACGGGGGTCAGGTGTCCCATTACTTTTGTCCATATTATATTGTCCATTTAATGACACTGCATTCAGACACATAGACTTTCATATGGAGTTGGTCTGTCTTTGCAGCTGCTATAATGCTCTGGACTCTGAAGGTAACTTATTTTTCTATAACAAACTAAATAAAACGTGAATGCTCTGTAGTGGCACATAGCTTCGATTTAATATTTAATTTGATTACACTAATGAACAGCAGCTGTGTAACTGTGTTTAACGGGAACACTGCTGTTATAAAGCTCCTTATTTGTTAAAAATGTTTGCTAACCAAATGTTCTTGCACGTTTGTTAGCAGTACTTTAAAAATAAAAGTGCGCCATACACTATTAATTATTTAATTTTGCATATAACAATGCGATTAATCCTGATTAATTGCAGAAAACCATGCGATTAATCGTCATAAAAATTGTAATCGTTGCCCAGCAATCCTTTACACACATGTAAAGTATCAGACTTCCATTATTTAGAGATTTCATATATCTGTTAAAAGAGCTGATTATGTCTAGATTGATGTGCTTGATGCTGATAATATGTGCGCTACATTGTAGATACAGAGGAGTAGTACTTTGCACTCGGGATAATTTTCCACTTGAATGAAAGAAGTCACACATTAATTTCTTAAGTTCTTTCAGTTCTTAAGATTTTGCTCATCTTGAGTAAAAATTGGGAATGCCCCAGACCAGATTGTTGAGCAAGACCTTATGAGTGTTTAGCCATTGATGTCACTGGAATGATAATATAAGTAACAGTAAATGAGATTTTAGTGACTGCTATTTTTGAAAACTTGTATGAACAAACTGCTGGGAGCAGGATGAAATAGTGGCACAGAATCTGTACAGCTGGAGCTTTAATTTCTCATATTTTGTATTGTCACATTTGTATTCTCATACTTTGTATTTTGTATTGCATTGTATTTTATTGGAGCTGGACACAGACATGTAAGCAAGAAGTTTGTGAAAAAAGATTTTTGTTTACAAGGAGTGCACAGAGTGGTTCTGGGAATGGTGCTCGGTGAGGTGGTGCTAGGATTTTTCAGAGTGCAGAGGTAAAGAAGAGTAAAGAAGAGTTCAGAGGTGTGTGCTGAGGGAGTGGGACTTGTTCTCAGGGTTTTAATCTGTCAGGGAGATTCAATCATTAAGCGGTGAAATTGAGAGAATAGGTCACAGGTGCACTGCAATAGGAGAGGTGATCGGTTCAAATCCCGGAATGCAGAAAGGGCATCTATCTGTCAGCTTCTTCCCGGTAGCTGCTATGGATGACATCTGGAGGAGCTAGCCTGATGGGTTTGATGGGTTTAGTAGTACATTAAATGACTTTGAAAATTATGTTTGAAGAAATAAAGACATAAGAAAACAAACGGCATTCATGAGTTTTGTTCTAAATAAATGTAAAAAATTTCACAATGGGATCACAGTTCTACTGTCTTAAATGCATGAACCAAATATGAAGACTACTGGTATTGAAATGGTCTAATTTCTAATTTCTAAGCATGTTAAAGGTTTTCATCTTATGTTTAGATTCAAGATGAGCACTGCTTGAAGCACATCTTATGTATAGATTCAAGATGAGCCCTGAGAGGATGAGAAGTGACACGCTGTGTGATCAGTGCTGATAGGTAAGGAGGTGCAAGTCAGATCTTGGCAAGTGTTAAGGTTTTGAACTTAATGCGAGCGGCCACAGGGAGTCAGTGAAGGTTCTGTAGTAGAGGTGTGGTGTGTGAGAAATTGGGAACATTGAAGACTAACCTTGCAGCTGCATTCTGAATCAGCTGATGTGGTTTTATTACCTTCAGTGCAAGTCCAGCCAGTAGAGAGTTGCAATGGTCCAGTTTGGAGATGACCAGACTGGACTGGGCGGCATGGGCTGGTCTCTGGCTGGCAGGCGGCTTGATGACTGGTGGGAAGGATCTACTAATGTTATCAATCTTCTCACTGAAGAACATGGCGAAGTCTTCTGGTGAGAGAGCTGGAAAAACGGAGAGAAGAGACGAAAAGGTGGCTTGGAAAGAGCTTGCGAGTGTTGGATGTTGATTCTTCAAACTTTGTTCTGTAGAAGGAAGACTTTGCAGGAGTTAGATCAGTGGTAAATTTGGATAAGTGATAAGGTCACTGTCACTGTAGGTGTATCAACATACACTGCACCCTTATTGGTCAGTCAATGACTTGGACATGATGGCGACCAAGGGTTTATGGTCAGTTTCCACTTTGACAGTTTGCCCATATATGTACTGATGGAAGCATTCACATGCATATGTGGTGGCCAGTGCTTCCTTTTCTATCTGTACATAGTTGACCTCTGCACTTGTCAAGGCTCTATAGATACGCAGGCCACTTGTGTCCATGTCTCATACAACTGTAGAAGGACAGCTCCTAGGCCACGCTGTATGTATCCACTGAAATTCTGGTGTTCCTCTGTGGGTCATAGATTTTAAAGGTTCTAAAGAAAGTATGTTTTTTAGGTTCTGGAAGCAATTCTCTTGCTCGTGTTGCCACACCCACTCATTGTTCTGATCCAAAAGCAAAAGTAGTGCTGATATAGTGGACAACATGGGAATGAACTTTGCTAGGTACACCAAGAAACACCTCGCTTCTTCTTTGTTTTGGGGTTCCTCCATGTTTGCTATGGCTAATGTTTTTCTTGGTCGGGACCATCCTCTGATTTGAGATTTCCAACAAAGGTAGATGACTTGATGGCAAATTCAATTTGTCTTTTTGCAGTTTCAAGTTAACACTTTGTGGCAGATCCAGCACCTGTGTCAGCCATGCACCATGTTTTTTCTTTGTCGAACACCCATTTGATGATGTCATACAAAATGGTTGTGACTATAGGTATGTCTTTGAATATTATATGAATTGATTTGTGATTTACTCCTGGGACTGACATGAGTCCATATAGAAGGCAGAGAAAACTGTACCACCCTTCTAGTATATCAAAGTTGCAGAGTTTAGAGCATCAAGTTTCATTTGCCAAAACCCTGAGGATGCGTCATGTTTACTGAACCTGCACACTGTGCCATTATCTTTTCACCTGTTGGCAACTTAAGATGTTCTCTCTTGACTGCTTTATTACGATCTCTAGAGCACTATTAATAGTGAGCTCACGTAATCCGTCAGCTCATCAGTTTTCTTTATGACATTCAGCTTCTCCATCCTTGCTAACCCAGCCTTTAGCCTCTCTCTCACTGCCAAAGGAACCTTCCGGCCTTCATACTTTGAGTGTGTTGTAATCATCTGATTCACTACAGGTTCACTAGAGCTCCTGTGTCCAATTTGAATGAAATTTTTGTTTCATGTACAGCCACTGGTAAAACCCATTCCTCTTTATCAGCCTTGGATGCCTTTATAATATCTACAGAAGCTCTTCTGATTCCTCGTCAACTGTATGCACTTTCTTCTTTGTGTCACCCACCGTGCAACATCTTCCATGATGATTTCTTTGTTCTTTATGCACAGGACATAATCTAGGAGCATGGCTGTCTCCACATTTATTACAATTAATTTCTGTTCCTATTGATTTTCTTTGTTTAATCTGCTGCTTCTTTTGCTGCTCATGAGATTTAACAGCATGTACCACCATTTTGGTTTTTAGCATAGAGAATGTCATGTTTTATACAGAGTGTACAGTATTTAAACCAGTGTTTTAACAGGTAATTGAAGTGCAAGTTATGTGTGTGTGTGTGGGTGTGTGTGTGTGTGTGTGTGTGTTTCAGTTCCAGTTGAGGAGTCTAATGGCCTGAGGGAAGAAACTGTTCCCCATTCTGGCAGCCGAGGCCCATATGCTACGGAACCTTTTCCCAGATGGGAGGAGGGAAAAGAGAGTGTGTGAGGGGTGAGTGGGGTCGTCCACAATGCCGTTGGCTTTGCGGATGCAGTGTGAAGTGTAAATGTTTGTGACAGAGTGAAGAGAGACTCCAATGATCTTCTCAGCTGTTCTCACAACCCTCTGTAGGGTCTTGCGGTCCGAGACATTGCAATTCCCATACCAGGCTATGATACAGCTACAGAGAATACTCTCTATGGTCCGTTTGTAGAACATGGTGAGGAC
>JBBIGA010166136.1:0-16945 GCA_037576975.1 Alestes dentex | reverse complement strand
AGGGACGGCGCAAGACTTTTGCACAGTATTGTGTGTGTGTATATATATATATATATATATATATATATATGTGTGTGTGTGTGTGTGTGTGTGTGTGTATATATGTATATGTATGTGTGTATGTATATATATAAAATGTGTTTGTGTGTGTGTGTGCATTCTTGGATGACGTGCTTAGATGTGTTGTGTGTGTGTCTCAGGTGAAGCAGGACTCTCTGCGAGCGCACATCGGCGTGGTTCCCCAGGACACTGTTCTGTTCAACGACAACATCCGCGAAAACATCCGCTACGGCCGGATCTCAGCCACCGACCAGGAGGTGGAGGAGGCAGCCATCGCTGCTGACATTCATGAAAGAATTCTGTCTTTCCCAGAGGGTGCGTCACTCAGCTGCACGCTCCACTGCTGCCCCCTAATTTCATGTTCAGTCTTGCACTCAGATAACCAGAATTTACATCCACTGTTCATGGTTTTCAGGCTACAACACTCAGGTCGGGGAGCGGGGTCTGAAGCTGAGTGGAGGAGAGAAGCAGAGGGTGGCCATCGCTCGTACCATCCTGAAAGCCCCCCAGATCATCCTGCTGGATGAAGTGAGCAGAATTTCATTCACATTGTGGAACTTCTAGATTTCACCAGAGGGCTTTTCCTTCATTTAAAGCGCTCATGTCATGGAAATTTCATGTGTGAACATTGTCTCAAAATGCACCATTTCATATTCCAGTCCATATGGACCGTATAAGGAAACTAAGCTGTAATAAGCTGTCATTTTGTTGTAAAAAGGTAAAGGGGGCATTATCCAGAGTGACTTACAATCATTAGTTACAGGGACAGCCCCCCTGGAGCTACTGAGGGTTAAGTGTCTTGCTCAAGAAAATGGGGGTTTGAACCTGCAACTTTGTGGTCATCTGGTTCATAGGCAAGTGTTTTACCTACTAGGCCACTACCACCCTGTTGTGACGATATTTTTATGCTACTGATGTCCTTTCACGTCAAATGTTATGACACCTGTTGGAATAAGCTGTGACAGTCTGTGTAGGTTCATGTAGGTGTTGTGTGGACTCTGTGGACCTTCAGTCTGGGGATTTCAGCCCAAGCCCACTTTTCACCCTGGACTACTGATTGGGTCAGCTTTATTTATCCCAGAGGAAATTGTTTTCTCTGCATTTAACCCATTCACCAAGTGTGCCAGTGAGGCGTCTGGGGAGCAGTGTGAGGGGACGGTACCTTGTTCACCTCAGCGGTGACACAGTGGGATTTGAACCCCAATCCTCTGATTGCAGGGCCCTAACCGCTAGGCCATCCAGCTACCTATAACAGTCTTGAATGCACAGTAACCAAAACAGCTCGTTTAGTTGTAAGGGCTGAAGAGAGACTGGAAAGTGGTCAGTTCTGACTGTTTTTGAGACAGCTGCGAATGCAGCTTGTTAGTTGAATGTAATATCCATGTCTTTAATGTCATTGTGTTCCCAAAGGCCACGTCAGCACTGGACACGCAGACGGAGCGTAACATTCAGGCCTCGCTGGCGAAAGTGTGTGCCAACAGGACCACTATTGTAGTGGCGCACAGGTAAGAGATGACTGTGTAACAGCCCACAACACACTACGTCTTTGTCTTTTTTTGGTTTGTCAGTAATATAATTGTCCCCCTTAGGCTTTCGACCATCATCGGAGCAGATCAGATCCTTGTTATACGTGATGGACAGATTGCCGAGAGAGGAAGGTGAGGACAGCTTTTCTTTGTCAGTGGTTCTCAAAGTCTGCTCGTGTGCTCTCACTGATCTTTTTGTTACAAACCCCTCGCTTATAGCTCATCAAATCACAGTATGTGTTAGTCATCCTGCAGCCCTTCATTAATGGTCAGTTTCTGACCACAGGCACTGACACACCTGTATCAAAGCCACACACCTTGCCATGTCACTAAGATGGGTAATTTTAAATGAAGCCTTTACATTAAGGGCTTTTTTGCATGTTTATAATTAGGTTATCAATTGCTGTTAAATCAATTAATAAGCTGTTACAACACATATGATACAAGATTTTAATAAAGCAGCCAGTTAGTGGAAGCACAAGGTGCATGTTTCCAATAAAGTGTATGTAAGTGTTATGTATACAGGTGCAGGCAACTGTATTCTGACATTTCCGGTTCTAGATCATGTTCTCCAGTCTAGAACTGTCTCTAAAAAGCCGCACTTCTGTCTCTGCTGTAGACACGAGGAGCTGCTAGACAAGGGAGGCCTCTACTCTGCCATGTGGCTCCGGCAGCAGCAGGCTCAGGACACGGATTCAGCCTCCGACACGGAAGCCAAAGACTTGCAGAGTGAAAAACTCCAGCCCTCGAGCTCCTCCGCCGCCCACAAGGCTCACTGACGGCCCACATCCGCCCATTATGCCTCAGTGGGTTTTGCTTTGCACTGGTATCCCCCGTCTGACTATCATGCTAGCTCAGTGTTTAGTGAAATATATCTGTGGGTTTTGAAATGAGGCCAGTTCATAAGAGATGAGTCATTATAGCTCTTTGACGTTGGTTGTAAAGGTAAATTGTACTATTCGTCATTTGGCAACGCACATATAATCAGACAGAATGTTAAGTTATATGGTCTTTTTCATAGGTTTATTTATGCATCTCATTAGTTTCAACTATAAGCTATTTCCTAGTCAGTTATTTTCAGGGAAATGCATCATTACTGTCTAGGGTAATGGACTGTATAGTGCAGATAGTAAAGGGTTAAAAAGGGTTAAAAACACACGTGAGATATATATAAAATCAGTTTGGCTCTGTTAGCAATAGGAGAAACACTTAGACCAGCTGAATGTATTATTTTATCTATTTTTGGTAATATGGTGGTTGGTACCATTTTTACAATGCAGCTACTTTTATAATAGGTTTAGAAATGGTTTACCAGTAGTTATTAATGAACACCTTAATGAAAGTCACTAATAAGCAGTTATAATATATGAACTGAACGTGATCTGATCTGATTTGACACTGACGATAAACAAAACGAGCCCATATTTGACACTGACATCACACATGACACTATTTCTCTATGGCTGCTTACTAATGATGTTTAAGATGTTTATGATGTAATTAGTGGACATTAATACCCTAATTTAAACCATCTTTAACTCCTTTATAAGGGTACTCTAATTGTGAGGTGGCTTTATTTTACTTGTCCAATGTTGACATCTCTCTGGGGGTCCTGGGGGTCCGCGTTCAACTTTTTAAGGACAGATCATATGTATTATATTCTGTGAACTGTTTTGCTCGACTGACTTTATTTACTTATTATTATTATTATTATTATTGTTTGCATTCACAATGAAAAATAGGGCTTAATTTTATTCTTCTGATATGATTTTAGACTAATGTTTTATGTTGTGTGATCGTGGGTTTGAATGCCTTATTTTAAGTCTATTTATAGTCATATAATTTGTGGGTGCGACTTTTCAGTAAGACCATCCTTTAAATGGTTTATAAATGGTTTAGAATTTGTTTATTAGTGGTTATTAATGGTGTTGTAAAAAAACTTACCAATCATTTTAAGGGCCCATATCATGGAAACCTTTTTTAAGTAAGTTTAGTGTAGTACATAAACACTGCTGAAGGTTCTAAATGTCCCCAGTCCTTCCAATCCATGAATGAACATTAAGCTGCCTGTTTTGCATCCACTGTTTTCATGACAAAAACTACCATATTCACATGTTACTACCTATTCACCGCCCAGACCACTTTTTTTAATAGGGGACAATGCAGGACAGCCAATCAGAACAGAGCTCATTTGCATATAAGAGTCAAATGGGCCTTTTAAGAAGCTGTGACACATATAAATGATGATCAGCAGTGACCTGCTGTAATGGACTGGTGACCTGTCCAGGGTCTCAAATTATTAATGATTGGATGGATGAAAAACATGAACAAATAAACAAACAAACAGTGACCTGTTACTTGCCAGTTAGTGAGCTACACTGCTAAGGTGGCAAGGTGGGTCTCATCCATTGTTTATTTTTGAGTGTGATTTGTAAAGAGTCCACATCAGTGTAAAGTTCATTTTCTCTCCTTGTATAATAAGACTTTTTAAAATAAAAGACTTTATTTGAATTGTAGTATATAACGTTTCAAAACGTACCCAGTCTGTATAGGCCTTATGTGGTAACTGACAAGGAAAGAAATGAGGCCTTTAAGTGAAGTGGATATTAAAGCTGATTAGTAAATGTGATAGAGCCCAAAGCAATACTACATTTTTGAGCAATGTTTGTATATTTCTTATTTCTGAGGATATCTGTCTGCAGTCACTGAAAAATATCCTCTCTTTACACATATATTGTAAATGTGGACTTTCTTTGTAGAAAAATAAAAAAGATTTTTTCATTTCGCAAGGTCTGTTGGTCTGTGATGCCTCATCAGATCTTTCTCTGGACTGCCTGAAACAGGGGGTGGGCCAAAAAAGACCAAACAGTACATTTTGGTTCTCTAAAGAACTGTTTGTAAAAACAGACAAGTTGTTACACAACGTCTCACAATGTGTACAAATACAATATAATACATGCTCTTGATGTACAATGTTGTTTGAATTGTAATATTACAGTTTTGTTCTGAGAAGTAAATAAACTTCACATCCCACAGTGAAACACCAGCACCAAGCCATGGGTTTGGTAGTCCAACTGTTATCAAATATCCTGCCATTACATTATTTTTGTGGCTGGAGTAGTTGTGCTAAATGTTTTTCTTTCTTTTTTTTTTTTATCTCCCATGTCCTTTTAGTAAAATGAAGTGTGTAGGAACACAAGTAGAACGTGTAGGTCTGGACACTCCCTCCCTAAGAGGGTTAAAGGAGAATTTATTTATTTACTTACTTACTTACAATTTGGTTGTGACATAAACAAAGCCAGATGTATAGAAGGTTATTTACAGAAACACTGACTTATTTCTATGAAGTAGTGGTGAATTGAACCAGGTGTCTGATGTCTACAACATAAATAATATCCATTTTATTCACTTGACACATTTTTATGCATGTTTTGGCCAAAATCATCTCAAAATTATCCCAGCTCAGGGATCCCATGTAATATTTGTCACTATTTCACTATTTCAGTTTCTGTGAGAAGCTTTTAGAGGCACAAACACTCGTGCCATCTGGTTCCTATTGAAACAATCAGACTTTGACTCCACTCTATGGACAGAAGTATTGGGACACACCTAGGCCCCTTACTTCCAGTGAAGGTCAATCTAATGCTTCAGCAGACCAAGACATTCTGGACAACGCCATGCTTCCAACTTTGTGGACACGGTTTGGGGAAGAACCTTTTCTATTCCAGCATGACTGTAGCTAACCCAGTGCACAAAGCAAGCTCCATAAACACATGGTTGGACGAGTTTCGGTGTGGAGGAACTTGACTGGCCACACAGAGCCCTGACCTCAACCCCATCCAACACCTTGGGGATGAACTGGAACAGTGATTGCAAGCCAGACTTTCTAGTCCAACATCAGTGCCTTATAAATGCTCTATAGAGTGAATGGGCACAAATTCCCACAGAAACTCTCCAAAAACTTGTAGAAAGTCTTCCAAGAACAGTGGAAGCTGTTATAGCTGCAAATGGGGGACCAACTCCTTATTAAAGTCTATGTATTTGAATGCAGTGTCATTAAAGTCCCTATTGGTGTAATGATCAGGCGTGCTAATACTTTTGTCCATATAGTGTTTTTGAATGCAATGTCATTAAAGTCACTGTTTGTGTAATGGTCAGGTGTCCCAGTACTTTTGTCCATGTAGAGTCTGAGCGCCCTCTGTGAACAGTAGCGTCTCTCCGTGCCTCTGGTGGCTGAGAGCTGAGGGGAGGAAGAGGGAGACGCCTCTCTATATGTTTACCGGGACTCCTGCTCTTTAATGTCCACTTTTTAGGTCTCAAACATGGACTTCGGCGAGCTGTTTGACGAGCGAACGTTTCCTTTCTCCGACTTTCAGGAGTTTACGGTACAGAGAAGCATGTTTAGGTTATTTTTCCTTCGAAAACAACTAGACTGCACGAAGCTGATTTTGTTTCCCCGGTCCACCTTAAATGGTGCGGCTGTGGCTCTTTGGACCTTTCGGGCTCCCACTGTAACTGAACCAGTATTTAAGGTGGAACGGAAAATTCAATTTTCCTCCCTGGCTAACTGCTAACTAGCTTCCTAGTGTCCTGTTAGAGTCCGGACGTTTATTTAGTTAAATAACGACCCTGGAACGTCATTAACATTAATTTCTATTAGGTGGTTTATTTATTTTCAATACTTTTTAAACCTAGCCGGCTTTAATTTCAATATTAAGATAGCATGGCCTGCTAACTGTGTGAGGCTAACTTTTTGCGGGAGGCCTCGATATATGTTATTCTTTGGGGTTTTGTGGACAATTTTGTCAATTAGCTGCTCTTTTACATACAAGGATATTATTAAGAGGTGATTTTCAGAAACTGTGTGGACATAATGTTTATTTTAGTGGTGTTTTTTGTGTTAGCTTAGCCTGACTACCTGATACGCTAGCAGGGGGAGGTTGAGGCGTTATGTGTCCAGCAGGTGGGTCAGATAACTTTTTAGACATTTTTGCTAAACTGAAACAATATTTCGATGTGTTTTCTTTTGGTCTAGTTTCTCCCGGGACACCAGCAGCTGGCAGACCGGGTGAGGAAACGTCTGTATTACGGTCTGGACCAGGACTCCTCTCTGGAGGCTCTCTCCTGTCCTGTGACTGGTGGGTGGGAAGTTTAAGACTATTTTTGTGAATTCAGTGGGATTTTCTTTTCCTTAATGTTTGTTTATAAGGTAATGAAATTCGAATAATCCTTAACCTCATGTAACTTTTACCTCACGTATTGTCCTAATCATTCAGTCTCGTTTCTAACGTTAGACTACATCCCTACTCTCACTGGTGGGGGGGTCCCAAGTTCTCTCAGGTTTTCCAAGAGCTCTAGAAACACTTTGATGGATCCAAACATCTAGACACATTTGTGAGGAAAAGGAATTCAAATTTCCTCCACTTAAGTCACATTGAGGGGGAATTCCACTGATTCACTAGTTAAGATGTGAAAAAGCCCCTTTTTCCACATCAGTTTCACTAGAGAAATTTGAGTCAGAATTGCTAGAGACCAGACTTCTGAAGTTTGTAATGCCTCTAAAAGCTCCTCCACAGAAAGGATTGCACAAAATGTTTATAAATGCATTACCCGATGCCCCAGATGTGATTTTGGAGGGGTACTTAAGAGGCAAAATAGTACCTAGAAAAGACTATTTACTACTAGATTTTCTAGTTTTACCATCATCATTGCATCTGACTTGTCAACAAACTCATTTACTAATGAATACAAAATGTTTTACGATATTCTGAGTGCTTTAGGAGGTTTACTTTTTCTTGAGTTATTACTTCACCAAAGGTAGGGCACTTATCTCTGTGTGTTGTTTCTGTCAAAAGTATAAAAAGCAAAATAGTTCTTCAAGGTGGGGTTAAATGTTCTTGATGTAGATTGTATGCGCATGTACAAAAGGGTTCTCAAATTACACAAAAAAAACAACAAAAATGGTAAGGTTTGGTGATGAAAGTGACAGTATATTAGTTTTGTGCCAAACACTGGTCTGTGTTGGTCGATTTGTTGTTTGATTGCTGTCAGTCATGTGAAGCAGGCAGGACATTTTACCTTCTTTTTGCTCACAATAATAATTTACATTTGTTCCACATCAGATATTGCGGTTGAATTGCTCCAGAAATCTGCCCCAAGCCCAATACGAAAGCTCCACAAGAAATATGCAGCTCATGTAGCAAGGTGAGGTTTTTTTTTGTTTGTTTTTTTTCTCCCTGTTAGCACTTGCCTGCAGTAATCTATGTTTAATAGGTATTGCACAGGAAATGTAGCCTCAAAAATCCACTTTTCTTTACCTTCCAGAGAGGCATGCATCTCCCCTTGCGCCATGATGTTAGCCCTGGTTTACATTGAAAGGCTCAGACACAGAAACCCTGAGTACCTGCAACAGATTTCGTCCTCTGACCTTTTTTTGATATCTATGGTGAGTCACAAGACACTTATTCAGAGACACAGGTCAAAAGGCTTAAAAGTATAGATCCTAAGACTGTCTCTTTTTATGTTTAGGAATGGAGGGAGCGATCTGTTACCTTATAAGGCTCTTTAAGTGCTCTGTGTTCTTCTACAGATGGTGGCCAGCAAATATTTGTACGACGAAGGTGAAGAAGAGGAGGTTTTCAATGACGAGTGGGGCGCGGCCGGCAAACTGGATGTCCAGACTGTCAACACCCTGGAGCTGAATTTTCTCAGTGCAATTGTGAGTCAAATATGCATAATTGAGGCTGTAACATCTAGGGTCGGTTTTCTGGACAGGGATTAAGGCTAGTCCTGGATTACATAGGGTTCAAAAGGAGAGGCTAGTCAAAGAAACTTTAAAGCTGACCCTATTTGTGTCAAGTCTCTTGCTGTTCTTATTTTTTCTTTGAAATAAATGTAACAGAGTTTGGATTACCCAGCCATCATTCCAGAGCAGTAGGAAAATTAGTTGGATTGCACCTCGAACTAAAACTAGATTATTGTCTCAAATCAGGCTAAGACTGAGGTTTTGACAGTCAATGTGTAGTAGCACTGCATGCTACTGGGGACAAGCTCGCATTCAGATAAACAAAGTCCCTGAACATTTGCGTTGTCAGTTATTTGAATAGCTTTCCCATTTGTTTTACATTCTACTTATTACATTTATCAGATATATTAGTTGTAGCCCTACTCTCAAATGACTCTCAAATGGGTTAGTGCAATCTTGTTTTATCAATGCAGTGTACCAGTGTTTTGTACAGGCGGTATGTTTTCACATGCCGTGACTTAACATTGATTTGCTGTAGGCTTATGACTATTGGCCCAGCCATTATTATAGATGGAGGTTTCTTTAATTAGCTTGCTTTCTGCATTACTTGAAAAGTTGACAATTCCGTCACACTAAGTTATTATTGTTTGCGGTTAGACTCATTTTAAAGCTAAGACTCTGAACTTTCATGTGCCAGAGAAGTAAAATATGTAAACTTATTTTCAAACAGCAACACAGGATGGAATACTGGACTTTATATATTCTTGTGTCAGAGTTCTTTGAATTCAGCTGTGCCTTATCATCCCTGTCAGAAGAATTTTTATTCTGACACTGAAAACCCATAGCCGCAGGTCTTGTCAACTTATGTTCAAAATTTGAGCTCAAAAGAATAAAAAATGAATGTTCTATAAGGTTTTTAGTGCAAGCAGTACCATTTCGTGCAAGCAGAGACACCATTTTGTTTGGAAAAATCCTTATTTTTTCACAGAATTATAAATCAATAACCGCTTCTATCCCATTCATTCTGTACAGAAGGTCCGGTTGAATCGACTCGTGCTGTCTGAGAGAGTCAGCTCCGCCCATCGATTGACCAAACACAGCTAAAAAATAAAAAAAAAACACGCTCCGGCAAGCGCACCAAATACTCGACAAAACTCGCTCAAAACACAATAAAACAACTCCAAAGCAGTTTTATCACAACCCAGCCAGCAAAAACACACTTTTAGCGCAGTGTCATAAAATCCAAATGACTTACTTTTGAAAGTAAAACACGAGCATCTGTCCCGAGCGCTCCGCCTGTCCTGAGCGCTTATATGGACTTTTCGCCTGGACATTCTTATTTGCTGGCCAAATATCCCCATCAGATATCCTCAGATATCCTGAATTTGGTCTTCTGTGTGCATTTCGCATTGTTTCAGCGTAAAAAATACATATTTTTTCGACCGAGCGCAGTGGAACGCCTCTTTGTCTGAGCGTCTC
Source organism: Alestes dentex (assembly GCA_037576975.1). Lineage (NCBI taxonomy): Eukaryota > Metazoa > Chordata > Actinopteri > Characiformes > Alestidae > Alestes > Alestes dentex. Next base: position 7,135 of record JBBIGA010166136.1, on the reverse strand, counting down.
TCTACTGTTCTGGGACCAGTCTTCGGCCTTTTATACCCCTGAGCGAGGAAAACCTAGTTTCACTGGAAACCTCGTGCTATTCGCTACAATCCTGTATATGTAAATTACAACTTCTCGCTAACTGGTGAGAGTAATGGTCCATCAAACCTGGACCAGTAATATGGTGGGCACGAGGGGGTCCTGAGGCGCGCCGCCTATATTTCAGCCTAGGAAACTCCTACAAACTTGCGGACGGGCTCATGTGAAACGTTACAGCCTCCGCTGTTGAGAAATTGACGCGAAAATACACCAATCACGGCGTATCCGTATCCGTAACGGCCACCTAGCGGAGGAGCCACAGAGCCATTTGTTGTCATTTCATCACTTGATTTCAAGTTACCTTTTATGTTTCAGGACTGGAGTCTGTTCACTGAGCCCAGTGAATTCTTCAATGTACTCAACCACCTTGAGACCAGGTATGTATTTCTGCTCACTGTCTGAAAATGCAGTTATATAATAATGAAAAATGCTACTGCAACATTAGAAATGACAAAAAAATCACAAAATGTTTTATGATACTGAAAAGCATATGTAATACAAATATTATGATATTCACATGAGTAGTGCACAGTTTGACTGACTGCATTCAAATGCCTTACGTATTTGACACAGTATTGGAACAGTTGTATTCTCTGTTCTTAATTTTTTTTTAATCTGTCATGTCCTCACTCACTATGTATCGTCTCATTCCGACAGCATTGCAGAACGGCAGGGTATGAAGCGGGGCTGGTTCACCTACACCGACCTGTGTGTGCTGCTGGAGCAGTCCGCCTGGAGGCAGGCGCTAACGGCCATCTACCAGCACTTTGCTAAGGTAGGCGCAAAACAATCAGTTCATATATCATGCATTGAAGACTAGGAGTGTACCAGTTATTTAAATAGAATATAACTGTAACCAAATTCATTTCATTTAGTGTGACATTAGCTTTTTAAAACTCTCTCACAGGCCTAATTTCCTCACTCTCACACCTGTATACTGTCAGTGGTACACACAGTTACTGAACAGTTTAGTTTACGGAAAATATACTGATAACGGAGTAAAATGCTTGGAGTTCAGAGGGTTAAATTGCTAGTTCTTTTTGTCAGCTGTGTTAATGTGATCACTCCATTAATGATAAGGATAAGCACAAATATAACAGTTCTTGTAAACTCTGTTCAGACAGTTCTCACACAGTTGGATTTAATCTCTGAAGCTGAAAGGTTCACCTTTTGTTTCGTTGCTGCAGGTCACTTGTGTGCTGGGTCTTCTCTACTTGACCAGCGTAGCCGGACTCATCGCAGCCTCTGCCGTCCTGCACCAGCTCAGCCTGCCAAACGCCAGTCGCTCTCCTTTCGGCCCGGTCAGTCCGATGGACTCCGCCCTTCTCCAGCCCTCTGAACGGATCACCAGCCTCCAGTCACATGGCCACGCCGCAGCCCCCCATCCTCGCTGTTGCATCCTGGGGAACGAAAGCCAAAAACCCCGGGCTCCCATCGTACCAGATTTTCACCACCATCACGACCCCTCCTCCCACTCTTCTTACTATCAGAACTCTGCACTCTCTCTCCTTGGCTCCCTCTTCTCAGTCCTCGCCTCTTCTGACCCCTCGCCGGACTGCACTGAGCCATTCCTCTGTCACGGCCACCTGGACATTTTTTCCCTGCCTCAGTGTGGAGTTCGTAACGTCTCCAGTAACCATCATCTGTCCTGGTACACCTGGCTGGCTTTACCGTGGTTGTCTCCCGCTTTGTTCAGTGAAGGTCCTTTCATCCCCGTGGCCACCCTTCAGAGACACCCTTATTGTCCCGAGACCGCACTGCCTTTTGGGAAACCCCCAGCACTCCTTGTACCCGGATAGACCCACTCCGCAGAACCTGAGCTCATAGTGATGAACGGTTCTTGCGGAATAAAACCAGCTTGTCTCTTAGATTCACTCGACCTATAGTACTTCCCTTGGTTTTTCTATTGGGGTTTTCTATACTTTGTAGAGGCTCTGATGCCCAGAGCACACCAAGCTAAAGTTCTCCAACAAACACCAGCAAATGTGCTGGCGTGTTGTACCTGAATGATTACTATAAATCTCTAGAACCGAGGTTTCCAACTCTGGTCATTTTCCCTTTACATCTAGTGCTTTCCCTGCTCTCACTGACATGCTTCACTTCAGAAGTAGTTAGAATGGGTGTGTTGGTAGCATGGAGAACACTAAATGAAAGCAAGAGGCCCTCAAAGACCAGGGTTGGGAATCAGTGATTCAAAATGTTCTAGATTGCTCTTCCCCATTCATACTGCTTGACTTGGCTTGTGAGTTCTAGATGCCAGAACAGTATTAAGCCATTTGCCAACCTTAATGTTGGTGTTTATTGGTGAATGGTGAATATTCACTGTGCTTTGGCCTACAAAAGCACTTAGGCCCCGAACGCAATAGGTGGGTGGTCCCGGAGGACCCTCGCACTGCATATCTCAATGTTTTCCTTGCCTTAACACACTTACTGCATCACAGGAACGTCCCATTAATGAGCTACTGAGTTGGATCAAGTGTGTAAGAGCAAAGGAAACACCAGAGCCAGGATTATGAACCCCTGCAATAGGCTAAGGATACATATAGAAAGGCACAAATGTAAATATGTTACAAAGAGAAATTTGTCTACATTTATGAAGGCCAGTTTTCTGAAGTCTTTTGAAGCAAAGCATCAACTGTAGTTTCTCATAAAGTCTTTCCAAAGTGCTTGGCCAGTTTAGCTCTTGTGCCAAATACGTCTTTGGGTCAGTTTACTACGCATGGCGACGACCTACAAAACAAGGTTGATCGGGCAGGCTCGCATTATGTTTAGCTTGTAATATCAACCAAAAACGATAAAATTTGGAAGCCAGGTCCCTTCTATATAATAACTTTTTTTGTGTAGGTTCTCTTATGTGCTTTTTCTTCCTATTTAAAGTTAGCGTTTTCCGAAACACCTCATTCTAATACTTTGGTTTTGGTGTGTCGCCTTTTTATATGACATTTATATAAGAATATTTCATCTAAAAATAAGACGGAATACATTCGAAAGCTTTGCAAAAGTATGTACGAGAAACATTGAGTGAGGGTTTATTGTTGTTTTAACTTGAAATATAAAACTGGTTTGGAGGTGGTTTCCCGATGCAGATTTAGTTTTTCACATTTTGCTCTTGAGGCATCGCATTGCCTTTACCTGTGAAAGAGCGCCTTCCGCCGTATTGTTTCAGCTTTAATATTTTTCATTTGAACAGTTTATTTCATTACTTGACAGATAGCCGTTGCAGTCTGTTACATTTTAACCTCCTTCTACAATAGTGAACACGAGGAGCCGTCTCACGTCGCGGCCGCAGGGTTTTTCGTCCAGTGCTGCGATCGTGACGAACATGTTGGGTTATTGCTAAGCTGGCCCAAGCTCGTCTCGCTGATGGCATACGGCTAAGTTGATTATGAAGCTGAAGATTGTCCAGTGAGCTCGATAACTTGACAAAAAATGGACAGTCCACGTCTTAAACACAAGTGTAGCCTTTGCTTCTTTGATTTTGAAGCTACGAGTAATGAGCACTGTCATTTCTAAATAACAGCACACTTTACAGTGTCAAAAATACATCTGAGTTTAAAGAAAAGTGGAGTGGTCCCTTGTAGTCACATGGGAGCACAGCACACAGTGTGAACAGTGTGAAATTCTTTCTCTGCATTCAGCCCAAGTTAAGTGAAGGTTTACTGAAGGTTCTGAGCTGTGTGCTGGTTTAGACATGGTGCTGGTTTGTGGGGTATATGCTGCCATTCCTTCTTTAAGCTAAACTAGAGAAGCATTTGGCTGATTGGCTACGTTCAGGTAGCTGGTAGCGACTGTCCGATTTTCCATCTCCTCTCGGTCTGACAGAGTTTACCTTTGACTTAAGTTATCTGGGCAGCTGGCCACCAGGCTCCTCGGTGGAGGGAGTAGAGTGAAATGTGTTGGCGCGGCGTATGTGAAGTTGGCTTGAGAAAAGCAGGTTCTGATTTGAAAAGGAAGATACTTTTGAGATGGTGCCTACTCATCCTTTTGTTTGCTCTCTGTTCCTTCGAATGCTCAAGACTGCGTCTCATTGGCCTCCTTGTTTTGGTGAAGTATGTAAAGAGACGATGAATAAAGAATTTGGTTGGAAGAAAAAGTTTTTATTGCCTTTTTTGTTACCAAACGTTCACTACCAGTGTCCCCTCTCTGCTGCCGTCGTGTTGGAGCATTTTGACACCACCTAGCTATGCTGGATAACTAGTAGGGGTGGGAATCACTAGAGGCCCCACGATACAATGTCATGACATTTCAACAGAGTTGAATGGAACCAGATGTCTGAAGAGCCAAAGGCCTCTAAAAGCTCCCACGCTGAAGGTCATCAGAAGGTTTTGAATACATTGCCTGATGTTTTGAGAGGGTTTTGACTAAAACTTTTTAAATCCATTCATGGTGGAGGGTTACATGCAGGGCATTGTGAGGCAAAAGAAAAGTTACTTTTTCACTTTTCCCACTCTTTCACCATCATCATCATTCTATATAGACACTGTAGGTTCACTGATGGGTTTGGACAGTAATTAAAATGACTGTGTTATAGACGCTGTGACGTCTGGTTCTGTTCACCACCACTGTACAGTGTCTCTACAGTGAAACATTTTGAATAACTTTCTTTTCACCCACAAGCACTGAACTGTGCAGGAATGCTGAAATAAACTGGTGGAATTCGGATTTAGTGAGTGTTTCATTAGGGGAACAACCAAACTGCTGAACTATGTTCCCCTGCCTTAATACATGTTAACAATATTAAAGATTAATTCTCTGTGTGGAATCCATGTTTGAACCCAGTATATCACAATATTGCTTTATTGATTAATCTCATCTGTGACTAGCCCACAATAATCAATGTAATATTGGAACGTATATATAGAGTTTCTCAGTTGGCTTCAGATGAGGATCACTCAGAGTGGGCCCACCAGAGACCCCACACTTCCTTGGCCAGTGAGAGAACACATTTTAACTTTTTTTTTTTTTTTTTTTTTACTGTTTATTCTTCTTTTTAGATTTAAACAGATAAACTTGTATGTAAATAAAGTATGTGTGTTTTAAAGAAGTAGAGTGAAAACTGTAAATTACCTACAATTCTACAGTTTTAGACATAAATTATAAAGTTATAATTTTTCTACATTATTTTAACAATTTGAAATAGGTGAAAAAAGCTAGTTGTTCTGTATTTTTGCTTCTCAGCCTCATACTCCCACCCCCCAAAAAATCCCATCTGAGACAAAAGAAATGAGGAACGTCTACAAAAGAAGTGCACAGTCAAAGGCACTACATCGAGAACATTCTGCCTAGAGTCAGAGCGTAATAGTCCAAACACCCTATTTTATGAATTTATGAACAGAATACGGGTTTATGAGGTTGCGTTTTTATGGCTTTAGAATGGCTGTGTTGTTTTTACTGTACTAATAACCTCACTTCTAAGTGTGGTGTAGTATTCATTCATTTTCTGCACAACTGCTTCATCCGTACTAAGGTCACGGGTACCCAGAGACTATCCCAGGGTCTACGGGCACGAGGCAGGAACTCACCAGCCCACCGCAGGACACACGCCCGACATTCATGTCTTTGGACTGTGGGAGAAAACAGAAACCCCAGTGGAGATCCACGCCACCACGAGGAGAACATGCGGCCAGGACCGGGATTCGAACCCCCAACCCTGGAGGTGTGAGGCAACAGTGCTACCCACCGCAACACCGTGGTGAGATGAACCAGTGTGAACGTAACATCCAGCTTGGTTTTTGGTCCCGGTTGGTTCTAGGGGACTTTGAGAATGTTGAGTGTCGTGCACTACTCAGGCCGCCTAATTAGGGCTCGAGCGTGCAGATTGGAGCGCGCCTGTCAGGCTCGCGTGTCCCTGAGGGTGAGGCTAAATATGGACCTAACCTGCCAGAGGCTCCGGCACGCAGGCCGCGGTGTCAAACCGGTCGTTCAGTCGAGCACTGTTCCACACACACCCCACTGAGCCCTCCAGGACCCCCATATGAGCCTCGCACCGACCACAGCCCCGACCCCCCCGTCCCCCTCCGAAGTGGGGGTCGTACAGCAGGTAAGACCCTGCAGACACTCCTCGGTCCAGAACACGACGCACAGTGCTCCAGCACCAGAACTCAGTAACAGTGCTGTTCGTCTCACAGGGGTGGTCTCCTGAGGACCAAGACCCGGACAGCTCAGGTGGGTCAACACCAGCAGAACCATCAGAAAGTTTGACATTAGACCCTCACCTTCAAGACCACCAATGCTGCTTTCCATACATTTAAACCCCTGTGTTCATCTCCTGTGTGTGTGTGTGTGTGTGTGTGTGTGTGTGTGTGCATGAGGTGTAGCGTTACGTTTGAGTTTACTAATGGAACTAACACGTCAGTGGAAGTGTTAGTGTTTCCTGTCTGTCTACCTGTTTATCTGTATCTTTATGTCTATCTATCAATCTGTCTGTTTGTCTATATCTGTCTCTACTTATCTATCAGTCTGTATCTGTCTATCTGTCCGTTAATCTTTCTATATTTGTCTGTCTTTCTGTATCAGTCTGTCTGTTGATCTATCTGTGTAGTCACCACTGGAATCGTATGTCCACCAGTAAGTGTTGTCCAGTCTGTGTGTCTCGTCTCAGACAGTTGTTAAATGATCTGAGACGTCTGTCTATAGATGAGACAGTGTTGCTCAGTGTCAGAAACCACACGATCGAGTCTGACACTCAGAAATCCTCCTTTTCTCCCCCAAATAAGCGCCAGACCCAGCGGTCGAGGCCTACCTGAACTTCATGAAGAAACACAGCTGCTATGATGCCATTCCCACCAGCTGCAAACTGGTGGTCTTCGACACCACCCTGCAGGTGCGGCTCCTCTGGATCAGAACTGTTCTTCTGTTCATTGTGCTTAATAGATGGGTTCTCCACAGTCCGGATGTTCTGTTATATGCCTGGATGTCTGTCTGTCTATCTAGCTAACTATCTATCTGTCTATCTGTCTATCTATCTATCTATCTAACTGTCTGTCTATCTATCTATCTATCTATCTATCTATCTGTCTGTCTATCTATCTATCTATCTGTCTATCTGTCTATCTAT
>JBBIGA010166114.1:0-16947 GCA_037576975.1 Alestes dentex | reverse complement strand
ATTTTTCATATTTAACATTTAGATTTAAGACCATTTAAGGCAAATCCTCCATGTTGGTCAGGGGAGATCACAGCACAGTCCAGCCCCCTGCTAAGTAACAGCCAATTGTAATTGCGGGGCGTGGCCAATTAGCATATCTTCTAAACATTTACAGCTCAACAAACAGTTTGTTTGTTTGAGTCTGGTTTTACTTTAAGCTACATATCCACAATTTTATTAATTATAGTCTGTCAGCCAATACATGTTTTACTACAGCCCTACAGGAAGCTTAACATGGCAAGCATACTATTTCTTTAAATCTAATGTGGACTATTGCAACATTGTAAAATCTTAAAAAATCATTTTAAAAATCTGCGTCATATTTATCCAAAACTGTGAATGTTGTGATGGCTTGCTGGCCTGAATGTCCTTGCATGAACTTTATCTTCTCTTTCACACTGCAGGTAATCCTAAGGCTATAATCAGCATCCACTCTAATGAAGTCCTGCACCGAGACATTAATCTGGAGAACATTCTGATACAGATTACCCCTGAGGGTCCATGCTTATGCATTCTGGACTTTGGCATTGGCTGCACTTTACAAGAAGGCCCCCTACACTGAGTATTATGGTATGGATCTGCTTTGACAGAACTTTGGAAAACTGCCAAAAACTTTAAACACTGATAAGTCTGGGCACAAAGGGATAAAAGTCTGGGGTGTAGGATTAGTGCTACAGTCTCCTGATAATTATGTACAAAACTGCTGTTTCAATTGCTTTTCACATGACAGCCCTGTACAAATTAAAGTACTGAACTGTGCATAATTTAATGCACTCTGATACAGTACACTATTGTAAATAAAATTGTAGTTCATATTAAACTTAATCCAAAGCCCAAAACAAAAAAGTATCATGAATTTTACAGAATATAGTGACTACAGTCCAGAATCAATTGTTGAAAATAAACTGAAAATAAAATAGTAATTTATCAATTGCCTTGTTTTTGGAAATTTGTCATAACCTTTGATGAGATGTTTGTCACTGAGATAAAATGACTTTCTTTTTCCTGCTATGATTTCTGAACACACAGTATCAGTCTCAGGTAGCAGACAAGCCAGAAGACAGGTTACCACAAGGCTAAGTAGGCCTATCACAGGAGGAGAAAAATAATTACAGTAGTTTTACTTTTTTTGTTGTCACATATAAAAATAACCAAGATGAATACTGTAAACAAACTAATTGATTACTGTAAGCAAATTATTTAAACAGCATTTGTAAGGGACAGATTTTTTATCCATATAAGTGGCTGGTCACTATAAGTGTGACGTCCATGGTCAGCGGCCACTAGAGACCGCCAGGAACTTTAATTATGACACGGGTGTGTGGGTGTTTCCCTGGCCGGCTCATCGGTAAGGGTTCACAGCTGTCTGAGCTGGGGTTAAGCTTATGGTTAAGATTACGGTCCAGTTGTGTGTTAGAGACAATGAAGGTACACTAAATAATGTTTAGTTGAATGTAATGCAAGACAAAAGATTTTTATATACTGTAATGGCCGGTGGTAAAAAAATGCAAACTGACAAAAGATTCTTTGCTCAGTTCAAAGACTTTATTTTCTTCTTAAGAAGGAGAGAGTTATTCATCACCCAGTTCTGGATTCGGAAGTTCTCTCTAAAGAGACTGGACCTTCGCAGAGGTCTTATACTCAAGAAAACCATTCACTTTATCAAAACAGGGCAGAAACCATGTCGCCTCCCCCTGAAGAGGTTCCATGACAATGGCCCTGAACAAGTGCTTTCTGGTCTGAACAAAACACCTTTTCTGAAACTCTTTAGCTCAGAAACATAGGGTTTGCATAAATAACAACCTTGATTTAATCATGTCACTGAGCCCTAGCGCCTCAGGCCTGGCTTCACAACCTTGATCATTAGGCAGCAGAATCAATTTTACTATAAAGAGCCCTTTACTATAAATGTTTCCAAAATATTGAATTGTATGTAACAGTTCAGAAATGTACACACATGCAGACTCACTGTCACTGTTCTACTTTAAAGGTACACCTGATTACACTCCTCCCAAGTGGTGCCTGCAGTGGTCCTACCATGCAATCCTGTGAGCAGTGTGCCAGGTTGGAGTTGTGCTGTATGTCATGCTTTGTGGAAGATTCCCCTTTTGCAACTCCAGAAAAATCAATAAAGAGGAGCTCTACATACCAGAAGAGCTGTCCCACCATGAGTTTACACACACACACACACACACACACACACACAGACAGACACACACACACACACACACACACACACACACACAAACACACACACAGCTGTGTCTGCTATGAAGATGTTTGGCCAAGCAGCCTGAAGACAGACCCATTCCAGACAGTGTGCTGGATCACCCTTGGCTCACACACACTTAAAGCCGATTTATTTTAAGAGCGTTGTTGAAGAGCCGACCATTTCAGAAACTTTTGGGCCCACTCAGCAAGTCAGTCTTCATCCGTGAAGCAGCATAACTGTAGGAATTCACTTCAGTCAACTCAACAGCAAATATAAAAGTCAACATATGAACACAGAGCACATTTTGGTTTGTCTTTGTTATGATCAGGGACATAACTTCTGGTGGATCTGCAAAGCTACATATACATTTTCTGTAACCGCTTAATCCTTACTAGGATTACAGGGACCCAGAGCCTATCCCAGGGTCAGTGGGCGTGAGGCCACTTTAGAATCCCCAGGTCACCTGACAAGCATTTCTTTGGACTGTGGGAGAAACCAGGGACCCCGGAGGAAACCCATGCCACCACGAAGAGAACATGAAAGCTCCACACACACAAGGCCAGAACCCGGATTTGAACCCCCAACCCTGGGGGCATGAACTGACAGCACTACCCACTGTGCCACCATGGGGCTAAAGATAACCTATGTTAACTAATTTTTGCATTTTCTTCCAGTTCCATCTAATTCCAGTACCACACAGTGCTACCTTCCTGGAAGGGTGAAGGCTAGTACTACTTCCTCTAAGATGTTTAAAATGAAAGCAGTCTTTTAAAACTGCAACTAATTTAACATCATTGGACAACCCAGCATTCTTGGAGGAGAGCACTAACTGCCAACTCTGGCTAACAGGCAGCTACCAGACCCATTTTGGCTAACATCATACACACTGAATGCTGAGTAAATGGGGGAGAGGGGAGTGAGGATTGAGTTTGCGCTTTCTCGACAATAGGGAAGACATTCAGAAAGTTCTGCCACTCGCGAGTCTCTTAACTACTATAAGTATTTTTGTACAGAATAGGGTGCAGAAAAAATACACAGGCAAAAGCACCTGCATCCAGATAGAAACAGTTCACTGTGTGGTCAGAAATTCTCCCTCTGTCTCACACAAACGCACAGTTCTGACCAAGTGTGTTCTCTCTGTCTCTGCAGTATGTCCAGATCTGTTGACAAGATGTCTGGCCTTGAAGTAGATGCACTTACCATGACATACTGCAGCACCCTTGGTTACAGTGACACACATTCTGCATCCACAAAATTTAAAACATTTTTAAAGACTGAGCTTTTCTGCAGTCTCTTACATTCATATTTTTGGAGGATGTGTGACTGAATGGAGCATTTTTATAGTTTACTAGTTTAATTTTAATGAACAAACACAAAGCTGTCTGAAAATCTGCCCTTCAGTTCACTGTGGAGTTCCAGTTCATCACAGCTGAACCAAATACGATGTAAATTAATGAACGCAGAGCAAATATTTTCAGCATCAGCTGAAATAATCAGCCAGAAACACAGAGATAGAGAGCAGGAGTGTAACCTGGTCTGAATATTTTTATCATCTTATACTGTCTTACCATCTTATGGTTGTGTAGTAGTAGAGTAGTGGATAACATTACTGTTCTCTATATCCCAGACTAGGGTTCAGTCCCCTCTAATGCTGTCTTTAATATAATCTGTAACATGTTTAAAATTATGAGTCATTCTAGATATGAACATCTGCCAAATGTGTAAATGTAAATGTCAGGCCAGCTCTGTTGTACTGCAGCTACCTTTTTCCACAGTTCTTAATTTGCGACCCTTGGTAGTGACTAGTAGCCATGTTATCAGCATAGATCAATGCTTTTCAGACTGTGGGTTGAATCTGATGATGAATGAATCTCAAGGAAGCTGTATAGATGAATATGTTATTTTCCCCTCAAGAGCAGAGCTAAATGAACAGTGTTGTAAATCAGAGGCCTAGCCTGTCTGACAGTGCAGAGCTAGATATTTTACTAAGCTAGTCAACAACATGGAGCAGAGTAAACAAATCGGTATTTTCGAGTTAAGTAACTGAATCCAATTTCTGCTGGAATATAACCAGCGGTTGACGTAATTTTTTTGCTCTAGTACTCAAATGAGTACCTACACGAATTAATTGGTACGCACAGTTCACCTGACAAGCATTCAGGTGGTGTGAAGAGGTTCTGGGGGGTCTCGGCCATGGTTTGGGTGGGGGGGCAGTTAATCAAATTAGGTACGCTTTTGCACTGTGGAGACTGAAAACTGCCGCACATTTGCGTACCACTTACGTCAATGCATACTTGTGTACCACTTATGTCAACTCCTGAATATAACACTCTGTACAATTAATATTTTTGGTGCAAAGGGTAACATTATCTAAATGTTATTCATGGAGTTACCTTGTTTAAAAAATTTAAAATACCTTGTTTAGAAAATTCCTGTAATGTTCTTCCCGTCCTTTGCCTGGTTTTGTGTTATGTTCTGTCTTCTACTTGTATTCTGGGTTGTTGTTCCCACGTGTCTTTTTTATGTGTCTGTTCCGTGTAAGTATGTTTTGGTCTTAGCCCGCCTTGGCCCCGCCCTCTTGTTATCCTGTTCACCTGTGTCTGGTTCTTGTCCCCTCCCCTGCCCAGGTGTTCTCTTTTCAGTCTGTGTTTGTGGGTTCTGTGTAAAACCTCTTGTCACTCTGCTTGTCGTAAAACTTGCTTTAGGGACTCTCCTGTGGTTATTTGTAGTTGTGTTTGTTTCCTTGTGTTTGTTAAGCCTGTTTATTTTCCACTTTGTATCTGCTGTGCTCTTGTTCATGTTATGCCTTGGATCCATCTTATGTTTTTGTAGTTTCTTGTGTTTTCATGTACCCTGGACCCCTCATTTTTGTTTGTGCTTTTGTTACTTATTCTTTGGCATTAAACCTTTTGAATGCCATGATTACTATCCTACAATAAACTGGATGGAGTACCAGACCTTTACATGTCCAAGCAACACTCATGCTAAGCTGTCCTTTACGCATTAAAAGAAACTTTTATTTCCAGCTGATTTATCTATGAAGAACAAAAACTCAAGGCTAAAAGAAAACAGAAAACAGGTTACTCACAAAACACTGTTTTGCGACATTTGAGGGGTTGACTTATTTCAGTAGTATGCGACTAAATAATCTTTTACGCTGTGTTTGTTCATCATAGGAGTCAGTAACTAGTTCCTGGAGGGCAGGGTGCCTTGTGTTTTCTGCCGTTTGAAAAAAAAAAAGGGGGTGTGGACAAAAAAGCTCCTCATAACTGAAAATCTTCTTTTCACATTTGAAATATCATTTGATAATTCTATATCCGCTGTCTTTAAGTAAAATTTGCAGGGTCTTTTTCACTTGGCAGTAAGACTGACCTAAAAAATAACAACTTTACATGATGAAGGCTTCTACAACAAAGGTAATGAAAATACAGTGAGTGATGTCCTACAGATAAGGCTGACCTGCAATTAGACAGTTGTGCCACCCAGTTTAAACACATTTAAATAGTAATTCTTTACTATATTAGTATTAAAATGTGCAGTGTGTTCGCTGTAATAGATGTATACAAAAAGTTTTAAAGTGCTTCAGTTCGCAAAGTGCCCAGCAGCCAGAAAGTTGGATAGGCCTGGAATTTGCAGCTGAACTGAAAACACTTCGTAAGCAGCTTAAATGTCAGTGAGAGCAAACGGACCGAGCAGATGCCCTTGAAAGATTTAATGGCTAAAAAAAAAGAACTGTGGTTATGGCTGATGTCCAAAATCCTGGAGTTTGCGACCTGGTTGTCATTATACTGCTGAAAGTGTGGACATGTCTATCGATTGTTCTCCAGAGGAAGAGAGAAAGTGTTCAGGAAGGATAAGATCAAACTTTAAAGCTGCTGGGTTAAAGGATTACTCCACCAGAGGGAGAGAAACACTTCAGGGTTTTTCAACCTAATCTCTAACTGCTACATGTGTAGAGGATGATTGATAACCAGGCACAATAATTTCAGCACATTTCCTTGTACACAGGAGACAATAGAACAACAGCTGACGAAAACAAAAACAAGCAAACAAAAGAAAACACTAATAATAAAAGCCAATGAACAATTACAGAATTCAATCCATAAATGTGTGTGCGTGTGTATGTAGTTTCCAGAGGGAACAATTATGTTAGAGTTTGTACAGATTCTTGGCTTGGATAATAGAAAACTATAAAACATGCTGAAAAACTGTTTACCTAGTATAAGAAAAGGCATTTTTTGTCTGAAAAAACTGCTCCAATAACTACAGCTTTTGTAAGACATTTTCTCCATCTGTCTCATATTAACAATTGTATTGCTGAGGCTGTTATAAGCCAGATATGACATGAATTAATGACACAAAATGTGACAAATTCTAAAATAGATTTTCCACATCAAAAAAATATAGACATTTTTGCTATGCAGACCAGTGACTGGTTGAATTACTTGCCTATAAAAATTTGCAAAAATTGATAGGATGGCAAATAAAAATTGGTGCATTTTCATTATTGTCCAATATATTGATATTAGCAGATATGCAAAAAGTGTAATTAGAGTGTAAAGGTTTCAGCAAATGTTTAAAGTCATGTATCTCTGGACTATGAACACTAGCTTCACAAGCAGAAAATGAATCAATTTTTTTTAGGTTTACATCAATCACCCACACATGACGTATATATAAAATACATCATATTTCCACCACCCATGCTGGTACAAATGGAGAGTTCATACACAGGTATATTCAGGGTTTGAAGGATAAAAATGAATATTTCCTCATAAATGTTGACAAAAAATCCAATGTTTGCTTTATTAAGGCAGCTTTGAAGTTTTTAAGCTCAAATGAATATAATGATAGGTGCATCCACTCTAATTCTTTAAAATTACCATTCTTTAAAAATTAGAGTTGAATTACATCATGTTTCTTTATAAAACCCACACATGCAGAGTGGTGGTTTAATGTAATTCCATATGGATTTTATCAACAAGATATACATTTATGGATCATTCACTTCAGTGGTTACTGCCACACAAGAACAGTCTCATGGGGAAGCTTACATGCTGATAGCAAGAGCACTAACCCACTACACATCTGGTTCTGAAAAAAAAAAATAACATTGTACTGCTACAGGGAAATCAATGGACCAACTAGGCAAACACTGGAGCAGGCAATCATCTAAGTCATCAAAATGAAGTATACTTGTTTACATGGGGCTTGAATTTATGGAATTTTTGAATTGACAGAAGTGAGACTGTGTGTTTTTGGTTTTGTTTTGTCATCTCAGCAGAGTTGCTTGCGGTCCTGCCGTTCTAAATAGCATCTTAAGTTGAAAGCATCTTTAACCCTTAGAAGTCACAATTAGGAAACCTTTCTTGTACAATCACTTGAGATTTAGATATTAACTGGATAAATGTGAGTAACAAGGTGGTAACTATAAAAAAGGTCACACTAAATTTAACTGGAATGTCTAATGTTTAAGCAGGAAACTAAAAGGTAGTGGATGGGGTTAAAATGCAGCACAAAAAGTTGTATGTATGTTTATCTAGACCATAAAATTTAGACCAGTAAAAGAAAGCAGTTATTCTTACTATAGTTTTACTAGGTTTTTACTGCTTACTTTCCTTCTATAACATGATTTACAGTAAAATTTAGCGTATGTTTATACTTATCACCTCGTCATTCTATGTCATTGTCTATTTATGAGATATTCTGTTAAAGACTTTGTCTGCTTAATAGCTAGAACCTATTAAGTTTGTCCAGTGTAATTTAGTTAGACTTTAGATGGGGTGTTTACCCTAATTGTACCAAAAATACTTAATCAGTAGTTTGGAGTTCTTACCACAAACTTACCTACTTAGTGACTAGAACCTGCTGGGCAATGCAGTGTAGTTTAGTTGGTTTAGTTGGTTTGTTGGTTTTAGTTGGTTTAGTTGGTTTAGTGTAGTTTAGTTTAGTTTAGTTCAGTGTAGTTTAGTTGTTACTCATGTACCTCATATTAATACCTAGAACAAAAGGAACTGTATAAGAAAATGTGACCCAGCTATCACTGATAACAACAACAATAATATAATAATTATTCCTTGCTTGTGGCTCACTGAAACAAGAAGAAATTCTTAGGAAGTAGAGGAGGAGATATTTTAGTATGATTTAATACAAAGTTTTTGCTGTGTGTTTAAAAATGTATTCAAAAGGTTTACTGTAGATTCTTTGTAAATAATTAACCATCCATTGATATGCCTTTACATTTAGTTGCGACTAAATATCTAGTAAATATCTATCAAACTTAAATTTCCCTGACCCCAAACTTAACCCTACCCTAATCCAAATCCTAAGATTAGGTTTCACCAGACAGTTTACGAATTTGGTTGTGTGTAAATAAACTATAGGGAGATAGAGTGTACTATTTAGATAATGTGATAATTTGTTGATTCAAAATGTTGCAAGGACAGGCTCAAGCTGTCAGTTCAGAACATAAATATAATGAATTACATAACATAATGACTAGCTACATAAATATATATTTACATTTAAATGGTATATCAACATGACAATAACTCTTGACTTCTAAGGGTTAACAGTTAGACAGTAAGAGCATATAAAAGCAATCATGTACAATATATTGTAAAAAGTCATGTTTCATCCGTAAAATGTTCACATTAATTCCCCCAACCACCCACCCACCATCACCACCTTGAAGTTCCACTGTTTTGATGGAAAACTAGTCTTGGCTCCCTTAGTACTGGGTTATTGCTGATGAGAAGCATTTTCAGCCCTTGTTTGGAGAAGAGGTCCTTCCTGAAGGAGATATTGGCATCCATGAGATATACGAGGGGATGTCCTTTAGAGACATGTCCTTTAACGCTGACTGACTTAGAAGACATCTTTCTTCAGGAGTCCTTAATTACTGATGGCAGCTCAGTAATCACCTTTTGACTCATTACTGCACAGTGGCAGCCTCCTTACAATGGATCCATTTGTAGGCAGGTTGCACCCCTCTTAATAAAAAAGGGTTCTGTCAAAAATCATTAAAATATGAAATAATCACAATGGGTTTTTCAAGAGACTCATCTCCAGCGAAGAAAACAGTAGAATGATTAACTTGTAATGAGAAGAAGAGATTATGAGTAAATTATGAGTTCTAATATTATTCATCACCATTCCTCGATCTTCTTAATTTCACTGTAACTATTAGATCAGTAACTTTTAGATCAGATTCTCGACTCAGTAAACAAGGAGTTGCAGCAATGTGCAGGATTTAGTGAACCTTTCAGGTTGTAGAGTCTGCTAATAATATTTGGCTAATGTTAGTTTCACGGCATTTGACTTGAAAACTATTAAAATATTTTCAAATGTGAAAATGTATACAAATGTATGTACTGTATACAAGCTTATCAATATCAAGCCCTCTAATGCATAAATTATGAGACAACCACAAAGGTGAGAGACAAAGGGCAAAAAATACTTAAAAAATTAACCATGGGGGTTGTTTCACATACCAACTGATCTTGTCCATATAATCCATATATAACTAATCCATTTTTGTATAGTACATATCAGCTGACATGTTAAATAGTAATAATTTATATACATCAATAAAACAGATTTATGACACAAAAGCTGAGCTCCTGAATGCATGTTGCCCATTATGACTTTTGGTCAATCCACTAGGACATGTGATTTAAAGTCCACAGAGAACCATAAAAGAATCTGGTTGCACCAAAGGAATGGTATGGACAGCTGGACTAAAAAAAGGATGACACAAATTGGATCAGAGGAAAATGGAAGGATAGGAGAAGAAGAAAAGAAAGCGAGAGATGGCCTGTGAGTTGCCAGCGTCTCCTCAGCCATGCCTGTATAATGATGCTGAAAGCAGCTGGCTGTTTATTGATAAGGAGCGGAGAAAAACCCATCACTCTGCTCTGTTTTTTCATTCTATGGCTCTCTGGCTGAGTTAATCACCTCTCTGCCAGCCAGCTTTGTCTCCAAAACCCCTGGAGCATGAGGGGAGGTGCTCTGTGGCCTTTCACCAAGGCCAAGCCCACAGTTCTTCTGGCCTTGTTTGGAGGCTTGCTGGAGCCAATCACCACAATACCTGGCTCATCCTAGCGAGCACAATGGCACAGCTGAACCAGCAGTCACAAGTTTTGTCCTTTGCAGAAGAAATGCATCCCTTCACACTTCTATAATGGTTACAGAGGGTGACCACTTGTCGTTGGCGTTGTTCTTGTGGAACTGCTATTGACAGAGTGAGAGAAAATGTATGCTTAAGTGTAATGAATAAGTGAGTAGAAAATATTAGGGTAGTACATTGGTTCATAAAAAATGTAGTTATGTGTGATGGGAATATTAGTAACAATGCCATGTGATTGGGCCTGTATATGACCATTTTGTAGTAGACTGGTACTTGTGATATTTTAATGTCTGTAAGAGCCAAGCGGATATGAAGATTTAGTTAGTTCTCAAACATAAAAATAAACATACATGAACGTTTATAAAGGCTTATTTCATTTTCCAATATTGCATACTTAAGTGTCTTAAATTATTAAAATTTTCTGATCTGAGTGATAAATATTGACTAAAGCAGTCTTTACTGACAGACATTTGTATAGACAAAATCTATACAAATGTTTATTAGGTCTATGTAAGGTAATATGAAAGATTTATGTAGGTGCCATGTAGCTTTACAAATGCTGGTCTGCATTTAAGTGTTCTCAAACTCCAAATATCTAAAAACCACTAATAAAAAAACCTTATGATGATTTATCGGGCCCTAATATCTAGTGATGGAGTGCTGAATGTAACACTGGGTAATGACATGGATTTTATAAATTCTAACTCAGTCCAGTTAGCTGAGTTTATATTTCACTGGTTGAACTCAGACCATTGGCATAAACTCAACTAAACTGTTTTTTTTTCTAATTTGCTCAGTTTTTAATGAAGTTATTGGTTTGGAATGGCCCAATGGAACTAGAAGGAAAATGAGATTTTGGATTTAAAAGATATTGCAGGAGCGTTTCACCTGCCTGAAGTCCTCTGAGCTCTTGAGGGAGAAGATGAGGTGCAGTTATACCTTGCTCCTTAACAGCCCACCCGTCGGGTGCTCAGGTGTACTGCACTCTGAGGAATTCTTGGCTTTGTCTTTATTGTTGTTGGGCTCGTTGTCTTTAATTATGTCATACTGACGACAGAAGAGGGCAATCACACCTGACCGAGAAACATAGACAAAGAAATCTAAGAAAAAAAATCTGAGAAAAGCAAATTTTTTCTTGCATACTACAAACCTATACTATTCCCCTACATCCTACTTTCAGAACAAAATGTGCAAATATTTCAATTATTAAAGGGAAAGCTAACGGAATCCTTAAACATAAGATCATCTGCAATATATTGTCTTTTAACACCTTCAGACTTGCTTTTACACCAAAATATTGTCAGTTTGATTCCCACAGATGTGTCTGGATGACCTGAACTGTGCCTTATGCCTAAACTCATATTAATCTGTATTTAATTAAACTTAGCCCTGTCAACTTGTGTCCAGCTAGACCGACTTTTCATCCATGCCTGATCCGCATGCAGAAAAACCCACCCTACATAAAACTGCATTCAAATATATAGTCCCACTTTTGCAGCTACAACAGCTTCCATTCTTCTTGGAAGGCTTTCTACAAGATTTTGGAGTTTCTGTGCACATTCGTTCTGTAGAGCATTTATGAGGTCAGGAACTAATGTTGGACATGAAGGCCTGGCTCGCAATCTCCATTTCAATTCATCCCAAAGATGTTGAATGAGGTTGTTGTCAGGTGTCTGTGCCGGCCAGTCAAGTTCTTCCACACTGAACTCATCCAGCCATGTCTTTATGGACCTTACTTTGTGCACTTTGGGCACAGTCATGCTCGAATAGAAAAGGGCCTCCTCCAAACTGTTTCCATGGCATTGTCTTGGTATTAGGAAGCATTAAGATTGAGCCCTTCATTGGAAGTAAGGGGCCACCTGAATTCAACAATTAAGAGGTGGATCCCAATACCTTTGTCCATATGGTGTACATGTACCCCATTTATCCAAGGTCAGATAACCATATTTACAAGTATGCAGATAACCCTGCCCCAGTTACTGGTATTCAATTAAACCTGCCCTATTTATCTGCCACTGCCGATCTCAGCCCTGTTCATTGACTCTGTTCATCTGTTTGTTTTCAGTTATACACATTTACATGTCCAAGGAACCCTATCCTTTTTACTCCCCTCAGTTAAACCCTGAGTTAATTAAGACCCCCTCTACTAAGCCCTGCACACTTGTCCTGTGTCCAATTAACTCTTCCTTACTTGAGTCCAGTTAACCCTCCATTGTGTGTCATTGGTTGGTTGTTAATTACCTGGAAAGACTGTTAGTGTCTGCATGCGTTTCTTTTTTCCATTGCTAAGTAACCTTACCTGCCCACATTATTAGCACCACCACAATTATGATGAGCTCCCCTGCCCTGAGTTGAGTGCTCTGTCCCACTTCTTCCATGGTAACTTCGTCTGAGAAAATAAATAGCGAGAGTAAGTTTCCTCCATTCAACACAATGTCTGTGTAAATTTGTCAGCCAATAAATCTGCATTTACTCACTAATTAGGAGTCAGAGTGTTAAAATCACAATGCAAACTTATCTTTTTGACTCCCTGAAGGTTATTTCAACAACTGCATTCTGTCTGACAATCTTGATCTTCTAATATTAGGCTGCACAAATGTACACAAGCTATACTTAATAAAATGAACTTGCTTAAGGGTTCTCTAATCAGTGTTTATACATAGTACCTTCATCAATTTTTTGTTTGCTTTTTGCAGCAGTTGCCCCAAAAATATCAGTTTTGAATGCTTCATTGCATCAGTAATAATAATAGTAAGAAGAAGAAGAACAACAACAACAACGACAAAACAACAACAGTAATATTTACATGATGGAACAATGTTTATGTAGTCATTAAAATAACATTTTAAATTGTAAACATTTTAAATAGCAGCAAAAAGGTCTCTGCTCTTGTTGCAAATCATAAAGTAGTATTCATGTTAAGACCTTTGTTCTCTGTTTGCTCGTGTCAAAATCTGACATCTAAAATTGCTTTGGGAAACATTGCCTGGCTTCAGGGGCTTTGAGAAATCTGTTTCAAAGAGACAAAGAGGAAAAAAGCTTTGGGATGAAATTCCACAGAATATCTAATTACCCCTCCATGGTGTTTGCCAACAGAGATAATGAAGTGTCCAACAAATACCAAATATCAAATTTTTTGAAAGCATTTAAGCAAAGCAGAGGACAGTTGCATGCATCATAACCAGCTGAATCAATCCTGTTTAAAACAAATGGCATTTATTTAATGTGTCTCATTGGAGGATTACAGAGGGGCAGCTGGGTGGCCTAGTGCAACGTTTCTCAAACTATGGGCCGCGGAGCCTTGCTTCTGCACCAATCAAAATTCAGTCAGATCAGCTCTGATCTCAGTGCTGTTGTCACTGCGTGCCCCGCCCTGCCCCGCCCCACCCCCTCGACTTCATGGCCCGCCCCTTGTTTCAGCATTCTAGAACGCCCTTTGTCTCGTTCACTCCAAACTTTTCACGAACAAACACACATTACGAGAGCTATCAATAAATCATGGCGTGTTCAAAACAAGCGAATCTGGATTCTTTCTTTCGGAAGCATCCATCAAATGATGCCCTTCCACTCCACGTATCTGTGCGAGACCGCTTTTTCTTAACTGACAGCCACGAAAACAAAGGATAGAAACAGGCTGAACTCAGAAAACACGCTCCGAGCGACTCTGTCAGCGTGCCTTCCTCGTTTTGACCAGTTAGTGGCGAGAACGCCGGCACACCCATCACATTAAATGTTTATTTAAAATTGTTGGTGCCAAATAATCCCTGTGGGTGACTAGACCTGTAATTTAATTTATGTTAAAAGTCCATTTGCACCTTCAGCACCATTTCAAAGTGTTCAAAAGTGTAGTTAAAAAAAAAAAAAAAAAAGCCCCCAAAAACATAAAACGAAAAAAGTGAAAAAAAACCTAGGTTTCTTGGTTTTTATATATAGGCACAGGTACATAATAATAATTATAATAATAATAATAGTAAAAAAAATAATAATAACAATAAAAACAACAACAACAGCCTAATTACTATATATCTGTATATTTACTTGGCAATAATATATTTATTTGGCAATAATCTCAAATTTAGCCAAAGCAATCCTGTTAGGTCATGTTTAATATTGTTCTTACATAGGCATAAGCCCTAATAATGCCAATACTAATAGAAATAATAACAGTAGTGGTAGTGGTGTAATAATAATAATAATAATAACAATAATAGTAATACTATCTATCTATAGTGATAATATCTGTCTATCTATCTATCTATCTATCTATCTATCTATCTATCTATCTATCTATCTATGCTGATACGAATCGGGGGGGTGTTGTTTCTGCAGGGCCCAGGACAAATAAGTTTGTGAAATGCTGGCCTAGTGGTTAGGGAGTTGCCTCTGTGATCAGAAGGCTGTTGGTTAGAATCCTAGGACTACTAGTGACACCAATGAGGTACCCTTGAGCAAGATACCATACCCACACGCAGCTCCCTGGACGCCACCATCACCCCCTGCCCCCATTGGTGACAGCCCACTGCTTCACTTAGTGAATGGGTTACATGCAGAGAAAGAATTTCACATTGCTCTCACTCTGTGCTGTGCTGTGGTGCCTTGACTATAAGGGGCCAGCAAGCTTTTTGCTCCTTTTCTGATATGGCACCATCATTACAGTCCTGAGTGCCTGTGCATGTAAGAACTGGCTTAAGGTTGGGATTATGCTACACCACAAGTCCAAAAATTTGTAGGCATCTGTTCAAATATAATTTCTTCAAGGGTGTTAATAAAGTTTCTCCTCCTTTTACTGAAGGAACAGCCTCTAGCCTTCTGGTCAGGGACTGATGTTGGGTGAGTAGTTCTGGATCATAAACTCCACTCCAACGCATCCCAAAGGTATTGGATAGAGCTCAATCACTTCAGAGAGCACCGTTTAACAACTCATTTTCTGTGGGGCTTTATTCCCCACAAGCTGACACTGGGCGTGGGGTTGTTTGGCTCAATGTGTTTGGTTCTGTTGATCAATAATTATCAAAGGCGTATGTACAAAACAAAAAGCCTGTCAGCCATGGATGCACCCTAAATTAGCCAAATTCACTGTTTAGAAGGACTGTCTGGAAATTTGTAGTGCAGCCTGTCTTTGTGTGTGTGTGTGTGTGTGTGTGTGTGTTTATGTTTGTGTTTACCTTTACTTTTAGAGGCTTGTCTCTCGGCTTCTTTTGGCGTCCTGAAGCGCAATGGCTCGCTGGGTGGACTGGTCCCACGTGCACTGATTGACTGTACATGCACAATATAGTCTGTGTCTGCCTCCAAATCCCATAATGCACAGCTCCGGGTGGTTGTGTTCACCTCTTGTATGAAGCGTAGCATGCGCACATCCTTCTTCTGTTTAGAGGGAGAGGAGCAAAAGTCAGTTCCAAATACACTCCAGTAAATCCTACTTTCACCATATCAACATCTACACTCCAATGGATTAACATTCAAATCATATGGTTAAACAAGCAATCAAATAGACAAACAAACAAATAACAGTACCACTTTAAAAGTGATAATTTGTAAAAGGTTCATAGAACTAAAATCATTAGGCCGTAAAGACCATGTAAATAAGTAGTTTACATTCATCTGTACTGTTAAAGCCACTGTTTCTTCATTGTCAGCATTATACCTCTCAACAGTTATTCATATAATTCTCACAGTTGCCATTTGACTTTGTTTTTTAAACCTAACTAATAACCAATAAATACTCATATAAAACTTTTTCTAAACTGTTAGTGTATCTTATTGTATCTATCTGTAAAAAGTGATACATCATAAACACTCCATTAAAAATGGTCAAACAAAAAGAGGTAACTATAAAACTTCTAGAGTGCTCTTTGTAAATTATAATGTCGTTTGTTCAAAAGTGATTTTCCTTCTCTGTTTTATTTTCAGATTTCAAACATGTGCACTCTTTAAACAAGGGGTTCTTTGAGTAATTCCACAGAATGACCATTTTAGTTCCCTGAAGAACCATTTCTTGTAAATGAGATATGTGAGTATGAAGAACCTTTAAAAGGTGCAAAGAACCATTATACAATGTAAAGGTTCTTTACCTGTTATGTAAAGATTCTATTTTTTAATGATTATTACTATTTTTTAACGGTTATTTTCTTCAGATCTCACACATCTCTGAAGAACCATCCACTGAAACGTTCTTTAGTTAACTACAAATGCTTCTTGGCATCATGCAAATATGCATCTGTTTTTCAATATTTTGTTCTAATAACTACAAGAGTTTAGAAAGATCAGAACTCACTGCAGTGAAATGTTGATTAACAAAGACTCTTACTTTATAGTCTCTACTCTTGTTGCATTCAAATGCTGAGGTGACTGAAAATGTAGTGTAAAGTTTTAAATATGACAAAGGTGGTTGAATAATTAAAGGAAAGTCTAGGAACAACAATAAACAATATCTAACCATAAAGAGAAGTCTGCTAGTGTTACTGTAAATTTATGCAAAACAGCTCTTAAGTAAAGTATATATATATATATATATATATATATATATATATAGAGAGAGAGAGAGAGAGAGAGAGAGAGAGAGAGAGCG
>JBBIGA010166105.1:0-16949 GCA_037576975.1 Alestes dentex | reverse complement strand
TATATAAGAAGTAGTAGTAAATTGTATTCTATGTCTGAAACTGATAAAAACAAGCACAAAATGACAATTACTTATTACTACTACTACTACTAATACTACTACCTCCCTGAGAGAGATAAGGGGACAATAATCTGACCGCAACTTGACAGCTAGTTAATAACAGAAAGGCAGATTATGTATGTATATAAACTATACATGAGAAATGTGTAATTTTAGCATAACTCAGAAATTCCATCCTAGTATGCTTTTCTGGGCACATCATAATTAATACTTAATATGCATAATTAAATAGACGGAACTGAATGTAGCAAAGAAGGATTTAGTGTAGTAAAACTGTCACAGCATCGGTCAAGCCCCCTGAAGTGAAGGAGGTCTGCACTACTGGAGTTCTGAAGCACTCCAGCAAGGCCACAGCCACCAGTCAGGAGACTGGGGAAACACCTGAAGCCAATCACAGACTTCCTTTGAAAGAGGTTCTTGGACTGTGTGAAGTCTCTTGTTTGCCAAGTTACCAAGGTGATTTTCTAGCAATTCTTGCGATAGGTAGATACAAAAATGTAAAGGGCACAGAAACGAGATCAAAACCAGAGCAAGCTCTAATATTCCTTTTTGCTAGAGTTGACCATTTTTTGCTGGTTCTGGACTATGTTTTGAATTGTGTGCATCAACAAAGCTGCCCTTTGACATGCACCTGTACCCAGGCTCTCTCTGTAAAATATGAAATAAAAATCAGTGCACTAATGGTTTCTGATGGTGATTTTTAAATATAGCACTACTGGTGCATCTTACCAGACCTTGAAAAATGTGATGCATATCATGTTTGATTACATTAAGCAATAAAAATAGTAATGAGGTCAGACACGGAGGTCAGGTTGAATGATTACTTCTGAACTCTTACTACTTACTACTTCTGAACTCCACTCCAGTGAGAACCAAAGGCCTTGGATGGAACTCGACTAATCCAGAAAACAGATCCACTGCTTCACAGCCAAATTGTGAACATTAGAGAAACCTGGGTGACTTTAATATGTACAAACCCAAAAAGCATAAGCATCTCATTATCCATATTTTCTTGGAATGTGTCCTGATGTTCTGTTTGGGGCCAGAAAATGATAAAGTAGTGCAAGACAACCTTTTGTTACTTGTGACAGAGCTTGCTAAAGCCGTGCTGCAGCCTGACTGGTGTTCCATCAAAGCTGTAAACAACCTCATAACAGCTGGTGGCCTAGTGGTTAGGGCGTTCGCCTTGTGATCAGGAAGTCTTAGGTTTGATTCCCAAGTCTGCTAGGAGCACCACTGTGGTACCTTTGAGCAAAGTACCGTCCCCACACACTGCTCCCCGGGCGCTGTGTTCCTGGCTGCCGCTGCTTCCCTTGGTGAATGGGTTACATACAGAGGAAGAATTTCGTGCTGTTCACACTGTGTGCTGTGGTGTGTTCACATTTGACAGAATGGTCACTTTCACTTTTCACAGTAACCATAAAATATTTATTAGCTTTAATCATGTGATATTCTACTTGTGGCAGCCATATTAATGACCATTTTCTGCACATCAATGTAAGAATGATGGTGGAGCTCTGAGCAATTAAGGTCTGGATAATATTTGTAAAATGAATGTAATAGACTTTGAATCCCAGGTGATTCCTAGTAGTAACTGATCTGAAGTCGTTACTTTGCATACCGTTGCATTAAGGGTACATTTGCATGATTCCCAATGACACACATATCCTTTTAAATGACTATGGACAGGAGTGTCTAAGAAATACAAATGTAATGCTTACATTCATCTGTATTTGGTACACAATCCATCCTCACGCTCTAGTGAAAGCCTGAATGTTGTTGGAGGTAGCATTCATACAGTACATGTTTATGGATAGCAGATCCTGCTTTCCAGACCAAACATCCTACCCCCAGTAGTATCATCAAGCAGCAACGGCACACTCCGTTAATGCCTTTCCTTTTAAACACATAGATTTTAATATGGAGTTGTTCCCCCCCACAGCTATAACAGCTCCACTCTTCTTGGAAGTCTTTCCACAAGATTTTGGAGTTTCTGTGGGAATTTGTGCCCATTCATTCTGTAGAGCATTTATGAGGTCAGACACTGATGTTGGACTAGAAAACCTGGCTCTCAATCTCCGTTCCAGTTCATCCCAAAGGTGTTGGATGGGGTTGAGGTCAGGGCTCTGTGTGGCCAGTCAAGTTCCTCCACACCAAACTCATCCAGCCATGTATTTATGGAGCTTGCTTTGTGCACTGGGGCACAGTCATGCTGGAATAGAAAAGGTTCTTCACCAAACACTGGGTCCACAATGTTGGAAGCATGGCGTCGCCCAAAATGTCTTGGTATGCTGAAGCATTAAGATTGTCCTTCACTGGAAGTAAGGGGCCTAGCCCAAAGCCTGGAAATCAGGTGTGTCCCTAAAATGTTGTCCATATAGCTGTAGCTTACCATAAAGCACATGCTATACTGCACATTTGGTACCATATAGCACTTTCTGCACTGTACATACAAAAGCATATTCTAAATTCTGTACTGTTCATTTAGTACTGAAAATTGCCTGTATAGTCTAAAGCTCTGTCCTCTAATACACTAATGTCTGAATCTACAGGGTTGTCTTTTCCCAAGCCCAGCACTGCTCTTGATCTAATGGCCACTGAGCAGAATCCTGATAAGCTAAATGTGGTTGTAATTAAGACATGCACACCGAAGTCTCCAGGTCTCAACTCACATGCTAATGCAAGACTTGGGGGATCTCTATATTAGCAATGGTCTTTACTTTAGCTCCATGCTTTCCTGCTTAACCATATCAAACATATCTATCACCTGTCTTGCAATTTCTGTTAACTCAAGCTGGGCTTGCATGCACACCTATGTTGAATATAACTGAAGAACTGGAGCATTCTGAGCTACTGTGTTTTCTATGACTATTTGAAAGAAAAAAAAACATGCCTTTCTTGTTCTATGTATTGCAATGTTTTCTAACTTGTGCACATATTTAGAATGGAACTCATCTGGAAAAGATACTTATTGATTTGCTCCCTTAGAGTGACAAACGATCAGGTATATTCGTGTTCACGTGTGCTTACTTAATGTGGTAATTGGATACACAAAATAAAAATCTAAAGAAATGATCTGGTTATCTACATCTTGTACATAAAACAGACGTACTGATGTACTGATACCAGCACATGATCATTATTACAAACGGTAATCTGGTGCACTGGTGTTAGGTGTGCAGGCAAATAAAGAGAACATTTGACATCAAACAATGTTTAAACACGTAAATCTTGTGATGAAACCAGGTTAAAATAGTATTGTTTGTCATATAAAGCTTAGATAAAGAAGCCACTGAGGCACTTATAATAACTGCTGTGGCAGCTGACGCTTATTGGCTTCGACATTATCCTCAGATGAGCAAACATTTTCGTTTGACAAGAATAGTACATTGAGAACAAAGCAAAGGTTCTTTTCTTTATTTTTAGCTGCATATCCCTTTTTTTTTTTGCAAATATGTCCTTGACAATGCGCCCATATTAAGCCACTAGTATTTCCTAATAGACATTGCAAGGCTGTTGAGTTTTAGAAGTTGACTAGTCATCAATACCAGCTTGGCAGATGCCTTGGTCTGAGGTGCAAGATTTGCAGTGAAGCTGAGTTTTTGCTCCATTTCAATTAGTGTTCATTTCAGACAGCCCGTACACAAAGTTATGCAATCTGCCTGGTGTAAACTACATGTTAAAATCATCACATATTTCAGAAACATCTGTTAACGGCTATTTGCACTTCTGTGTAGCGCTGCTTTGCATCCCATCGAAAATAAACAATTGTGTATCATTTTAAATGCCAGTGGCAAGCATGCCTTTCCCAAGGAGCAAAGAGAATTGGCCCTATCAAATGGAATCACTTTAGAACCAAAAAAGGTCATGCCACTCTGTTTTTAAAAATCACTCAGCTGAAAACTGTTAGTAGAAAATAAGTGAGATATTCTTTGTGCGTTTACTACCGCAAAATGCTTTCGCTGTGCACACACATTTTTCCAAATGCCCTATTTCAATATAACTCTCAAGTCAAAACAGGCAGTTCTTAGGAGGCTGTGGTTTCACACAACTTTCAGACAACCTGATTGCATCCTGAGTAGGATTTTTACAACAGTGAAGAACTTTGTGTTTTATGATTAACTGAAAAAAGGTTCTGAATGTTCTGCTCCTAGGTATAAACTGCTGGTTTTTTTTTTTAATGCTCTGTTTAAGGCTCTGGCCTCTGCTATTCAAGTGCAGCTCACAGCACAGACGAGTGGATTAATTAGTTGACTAGTATGTACTAGAGCAACTGTTGCACTTACAGTCCTGTTGTTCCTGTTTTAATGTTCATTTTCTTCCTGATGCAGCATGACAAGTACCTGAAGGGTGATTTCAGGCACAACCGCTAGGATCCAGACACATCCCCTCGTACATCCCAAAATAAATGAAAGAGTACTGAGGGAAATGTACAAAGGAAAAATATCTTAATTGCAATGTTCATCATTCTCTACATCTTAAATTCTGTGATAAAGGATTTTGATGAGGTTATTTTGAGCAGCTTACTGAGAGCTTTCACTCTGCAGACGCTCACTTCAGTGAGTATCCGCTTGAACCCACAGGAATTGTGTGCATCTTGTCAACTGACACCTTCTCCGCCATCAATAGGCTACCATCAATCAATTTCAGAAGCTAACCGAGACAACACTGGTGTAGTGTGTAAGGATTTTCTCTTGCTTGCTTTCAAATGCAACTTAAATCCCTCTACATGCTGTCTGACCCACAATATTTAACAACTAGCCTAAAGTGTGTAGGCTAGCTTTCCTTCATTTACCTGCTAGCCTCGCTACAGCTTCTTCAATCTCCTTCATCCCTCACAGCCTCCCTTGCATGCCTCAGCCAAAGACTTTTCCCTGTGAACAAGGACTGCCATCTCTAAAGCCTCATCCAAATGATTGAGCGGAAGTCCCATGGGTCCACCAAAGCCGTCTGTACTTATGTTCAAAGCCTGCCGTTCTGCTAGCTCCTGTGGTCAACAGCTATTAGTGTGCAGAGAGCGCTAACAGTCACTAGTGCTTAGCGAAACCCATGTTTTACCCTTGTCATCTCTTAGGCTAATTAAAATGAACAAACATGGGTAACAACGGAGCTAATTAAGGAGCTGTGCTACACTAGCACTAACACTCAGATGAAGCTTTGAAATTCCCATTCTTAAGAAGAAAAACCCGATTCCCATTGCTCTGCTAGGACTCGCTGGGCTTCATCTTGCCCAATTTAACACGCCGGAGGATCAGCTTTTGGAGTGCTTTTTTCTGAGCCATAATGCAACCCTGGCAGGACAAAAAAAAAAAAAAAAAAAAAAAAAAAAAGGTAAAAATTCAAACGATCAGAGTAAAGGAGGCCAGCACTATAACCAGAAATGTGTGTTGAAACTGCATAAGGCTTACTAAGAAAAGGCCTTACTAAGAAAAGGCCTACATACAGTAGTGAGACACTTTCATTCCAAAATGGTTAACATCATAGCATTTAACGTGCAATAGTTTATAGCATTTAATGTGAAATAACGCACGTTCCCCATCTACCAGACTAATAAATGGTTATCTTATAGATCACATTATTACTGATTTACTATTATAAATATGGAAATAAATGCCAAAATAAACACAGAAAAAGATGAGTACTGTCATTATCATCACCATTATCATTATTATATATGCAAAAGAAATCTGAAAGATTGAGGTCCAGGTCCTGGACACTCTCGTTGATCATAATCTCCTTGGTCTTCCATCATGAACAGGTCTTTGAGGACAGTATGGTATGCAGTACAAAAAGCTGTAAATAAACATGTTGAAAACGAATAGGCCACACACCGGTAGTAAATCAACACATGTTGAGAAGTATATGGAGTACGGTCACAAGCAATGTCCACCTGTGTGGTAAATGATATGCCTGTGATATTAATGCTAAAGAACTAATGCTATTTTTCCTAATCTAAGCAGTGTTGAATGAAGAAGCAAGGCAATACCCTTAAGCACCTTATCGCTTGAAGCTTGCAAGTAACACATTGCTTGAAACGATGACATCACACGCTGATATAATGTTAGCTAGACATAATAGCAGACTCCCAACATCTTTTGTTCATGCAGAGAAAAAAAAAAAGTGTCTCTATGGAGAAAGAAGTGTGAGGAGCTCGCCTCCCAACTTCCTAGGCTGCTGGAGCCTCCTGCTCCTTCACGGCTGGGGGGGTCAATGCCTTTCCTCATTTTCCATCCCAGTGCATCCTGAGACTGGAGAGGTTTCAGCCCAACCTCTCCACAGCAGGGCCACACAAATCTTTCCAACATGGCACAGATTTATCACTGATTGTAGACATGGTCACCAGGACGCATTCTAATAATGCCAGCTACCTCTGCATCTAGTGATAATTACATAAATAAAATGAGGTTTCATTCCATCAGCACGTCTTTTTTAGTTCATATCTCTTTTCTGGTGCACTTAATAGATGTGTTAGTGCTTTGTGACTAATTAATTAACTTTAGTTAGCAGCAATTCTTTGTTCCATATTGTTACGCTACAATTCATGCCATTAAGGTTAGTCTTGTAAACAGTCACAAATCCTGTTGTTTCACCTGATCTGAATAAATCATGGAAGGCTCCAGTTAAGCAATACAGTTAAATGCCATGATCCCAACAAGCTGGCTCCATATGGTCACTATAAGTCTCACAAACATACCAGCCTTTTTTGTATGTTTTTTTGTAGTTTTTTTCCCCCCATGCTACACAATTAGAATCCCAAATGATGCAGAGCACACCACACTGTAGGAAGCACTACGGTGGTTTGGTCGTAAAATATATTTTTGCTTCAATATAAACTTTTTCAAATTAACACGTACATTTTGATCACTTAATCACAGAAAAAAGAAAATTAAAAAATTTGCGCTGAATAATCGCACCACGTGGCTTCAACTGGTTCTGGCCACGGATGCTCTGTAAAATGAAGGACGCAGATGAGAACGCGCTGCTTGGCCCAGTGAATGGAACGTTTACGTTTAAAAACGGATAGACAAAATGGTTGATAGGAGTATCGTTCTCTGCAATTCATGCAGTAAGGAATTTTTGTATCATTGGAGTACAATGCAATGTAAAGCACTTAGCAGCTAACCCGGTGGTCCGAGCCAGAACAGCCCGATCCCAGCGCCAGCGGCCCGCCACACTGGACCAGGCACTCAGACTCAAACTGAGCATGTCTACCTGTGACCCACGAACTCCCAGACAAAATGGTCTCTGCTGCTGAGTTTTATTTTGAGATGCCTTGTATGCATGGGCGCTGGAACATTAAAAACGCTTCTGCGCCCATGCTTGTATGTATATTATCTTAAACTGCACCTTAGCCTAACCGCCCTGAAGCATTTTTTATTTTTTCCCCTCAGCATATTAGGTCATATTTTACTGCACATGAACCATGTGAAAACAGTTGAAAGTCTGTGATGTTGATTATTCATTCACTCATATGCCAAAATTCATTAACATTTTTTAAATACATTTACAGCAAAAAAATGTTAGATTAATTAATCAGAGAGCTTGCAATTAATTAGATTAATTTTTTAATTGCTTGACACCCCTAGTTTGTATTGATTATGAACTTGGCTGCCTCTCCTAAGACTCCTGAAGTCCCAGTCATGAGTCAGTCCAGTGTGTTTTCCATCATGTATTTCAGCTTCATTCAGGTGGATGAAACTGCTTTCCTTCAATGTTGAGGGGTGGCCAGTACATTACACCCTTGATGGCTGTGAGGGGTTGGCACAGAAAGCAATATAGTTTATCAAATAAAATAAATATATATATATAAAAAATAAAAAAACCCTGTTCAAGTCAGGACCTACTGAAACTGGCAGAGCGTTTTCCTGGAAATCAGAGGAGTTTACACATGCAGCAGCTGTGAGGTGTTAGCATCCACAGCAAAACAGAAGCAAACAGTAAACCACTCCATTTACCCAAAAGATGCTGACTTCCATTGGCGACAGGGGTAACTTCTCCGACCGAGAGGGGTGATAAAGTCGGCTTGTATATCTGTGACTTCAGGGGGCAAAGAAGCGTGTCGTCTTTGAAAGGGGAGAGAAAGAGAGAGAGACATGTTCAGCTTTTTTTTTTATTCATTTCCTTCAAATGAAGAATCTCAGATCTCAGTGTATTACTATTGTTTCAGAAAGAGGCTGGAATGGAGTTCAGCATCAGACATGGAAGGCGCTGAATCAGAATGGTGGTAAGTTCAGGGACAGTGGTGGCGGTCCATCCCTGAGGTGAGGAGATGCAGAATAATGGTGGGAAACCAAAGAAAAAGAAGGGACATGGTGGCATTGATGCATAGCATATGGCAGATATCAACATCCAACATCACAGTGTCCAAAATACCACACTTATAACCCAGCGTCACTGTTCTAGAACCGACTCTTTACACAACAGCTTCCTCACACAAACGCATGCTCTAGAATTGTAGGTCATATCTGAAAAGTCAAATTACCCGCTTAAAAAACCATGAATGCTTATGATACACCTATTTAAACTACGCTTTCTTAGAAAAGTGAAATAGCTCTTACCTTTTTGTTGTGGCAGCAGGTGGACATTCTCCTTCAGTTAATTTTAGATGAATATATTCTGGCTGCATTGCATTTTGGTGCATTCGCTGCTCCTAAAGCTGCAAACTTACTAGGACTATGTTCTGAACCTTTTAACTAATACATGTGCAATCTGTGGCAACATACATGTGTGTATTAGTGAGATTCTGCTGCCTAATGCTTCCACTTTGCTCCCTGTCAGTGATGCACACACAGGCTAATTGAGTGCTGGTCCCTGAAATGCAGTGTTTTGCATTGGATGATTAGACAAGGTTTAGATGATGAAGAGAAATCTCACTCAGTCTAATAAGAAACTGCAACGCCAACCCATGCTTGGAAAAAGCGTAAATTCAGAGTATATTCATTTCAAAGAATATTTGTTTTGTATGCTTGCAAAAGTGCATGCAGGCAGGTCAGAACAAGCAGGGATTTAGTCATTAAAGGTTTGACTGAAAGGCCAAGTAGCACCTTAAGACATTTTAAGCCAAGATAAGAAACTATTGATATTAAAAGAGCAACAATATCCAGTATGTTGTCAAACCATTTGGTATTCTCCATTCTGCTCATTACACACACAAGTGAACTGCTGTATTCCAGACGCGCCTCCCAAAAACGTGCTTGCAGACTACACACGTACATTCAGATCCACAGAACATCCCTGGAGCCTATCAATGCCCTGTATGCAAATATGAGCTGTGAAGGAGTGAGGAAATGGAAAAACAAACACTCTCTCAGCTCCGACGAGACAGTGGTGAGCGCTGGCGGGACACAGAGCAGCAAATCTGAGGAGGCGCCATCATCTTTCAAATCCTCTGGGTGGGAACATTTTAGGCGTCAGCGTTCAATACCACCACAAAAAGAAAATTCTGCAAGCACTGCCTGTCGGCTACTCAAGTGGAACCTCTTCTAACATGACGTCTCATTTAGGTCACCCTCGCCCAGTCGTATCCCTTGCAGGTGGACCAAGGAGTGTCTGTTTCTGATCAAAAAAATGAAAAAAAAAAAATTCTTGCTACTGCCTTCCAAAAGCAACCTGCGCCAAATTCAGAAAATGACGGAAGCAGCGGGAGAATTCATAGCCCAAGATTAGAAGACATATTTGATGGATATTGAGTTCAACTTTTTTTTTTTTTTCCATCAGATGATGAAATCAATGTCCCCTCTTGCACACATTTCAGCAGTATTTCCTGAACTTTGTGAAATATAACGAAGAGAAGCTGAAAATGAACTGACAGGTGTGCACCCTATGCATTTATAACACAGAACGCAAAGCAAGTAGAACTCAGAACTAAGAAGTCATTTTTCATCACCTTAATTGCACACAGCAGAGACATTAACCAGGCCTGGACAGCTTTACTGCTTTTTTTCCTGAACATGTACATTTTCTGAAAATAGCTAATTGTTTAGAGGAAGGTATGTTTGTTAGATGGCCCAAAATCTATGCTACATTCTAAACTGTATTTTCATTGTACTGTTGCAACCTTAACAGATACAGCTGAAGGTAGTATAGTGATTTCTGTTTTTCCTCTGAATGTTCTAATGCCTTTTCCCCAGAAAGTCATATTACTGGATATGAGAAAATGTAAGTACATATATTTTCATCAAATTTATTACGGAAATACTGTAGCCTTTATGCCTGCATTTTTCTTACGAATAGGAACCTAGATAGTGTCAACATCATCGGCGCTGACCACCATGTTAGGAAACTAAGAACCACTCATTACATAACTGCTCATTACGTCTGACCTGCGGATGAATGACTGCTAATGTAGACTAGACCTTTGGAATATCCAAATTACAACCGGCTGAATCAGCTTTTATGTTTGTCTCATCTGTCTGTCTCTCACCCACACAGGGGGAGATGGAGGAAAGGGTGGGGGTGGGGGGGGGTAGCTGTGCAGACAGATGGGAAGCGGTATATGCTCAGATAAGACCAGCTTTTGATGAGCAAAACCTGTGGAAATGACAGACAAAAGCTGGTCAGACACTGGGAGCTTTGAGATAACAGTGAAGGTGGTAATAATATGACCCATTTGTAATTTATTGTCACTTGTCTAAAAAAATTAGGCATCCATTTTTTTTCCCCTTTTATTGTTCGACACCATTTGAACACAGAAGACAGCCTTTATATTGTGTTAAAACTTACATGATGAATGAATCAATAAAATATTCCAAAATGATTTATTTTGTCGACTGATATTAGAAGAAAAGACAGATTTTCCCCTCTCCTGTAAAGTTACTACGTTGGAGATCCTGTCCACTTCTTCTTGTTCGCCACAATACACACAACATGGACAAAAATATTGGGACATGCCTGATTTTCAGAGTTTGGGCTAGGCCCCTTACTTCCAGTGAAGGACAATATTAATGCCTCAGCACACCATGACATTTTGGAGAACATCATGCTTCCAACTTTGTAGACACAGTTTGGAGAAGAACCTTTTCTATTCCAGCATGACTGTGTCCCAGTGCACAAAGCAAGCTCCATAAAGAACTTGGATGAACCATAAAGACATGGTTGGATGAGTTTGGTGTGGAAGAACTTGACTGTCCCGCACAGAGTCCTGACCTCAACCCCATCCAACACCTTTGGGATGAACTGAAACAGAGATTGACCCTCTAAACAGAGTGTCTGACCTCATAAATGCTCTACAGAATGAAGGGGCACAAATTCCCACAGAAACTCTTGTAAAAAGCCTTCCAAGAGGAGTGGCAACTGTTCTAGTTGCAAAAAGGGGGCCAACTCTTTATTAAAGTCTATGTGTTTGAATACAATGCCATAAAAGTCCCACGGTCAGGCGTCCCAATATGTTTGTTCATATAGTACATATGCAATAAATATACTGTATATGTTTTATATATGCAGTGTACACATACACTTTACAGATACTACATATATGTTCCTCTACGCAATTAAAAGTTTCTCGACGTACATATTCACTTCTAATATATCCAGTGCAAGGTCACAATCAAATGCAAGCGGACATAATAGACTTAAACTCACACTCACTCATCTGTGTTTTGTCACATTTCACACACTGTCCACTGCACACTTCTCTACTACCCTTGTCACTGCTTCTAGTTTGAAATGTTGTTTATGTTCTGAAGGAAAAAAACCTCAAAGCACCTATCTACAGGCTTACATGGTTTAAGATTTTCAAATAGTATTTACATAGTGGTAGTATTAGTATTAGTATTAGTAGTAGTAATGAGCAGTTTTGGATGGAACTATTACTACTGGACAAAATGTGCCATGGAAAATGTGCAATTTTTCTGGTGCATTTCTACAGTTATTTTCAATGCCTGTCACTCCATTGTGTCCATTGTATCTACAGTGTTCTTATATTTACTTATATATAAACACACTGTTATATACACTATATTATATTCTGTTTTCTTAATTTTTGCTGCTCTTAATTTTGTACTGTCCACTTTCTGCCATGACAAAGCAAATTTCCCACTTGTGGGACTAATAAAGCTTTATCTTATCTTATCTATCTTGGGGCAGCTGGATGGCCTTAGGGGCCACTGGACCTAGTGGTTAGGGTGTTGGCCCTGCAATCAGAAGGTTGGGGGTTCGAATCCCAACTGCTAGTGTCACCACTGAGGTACCCTTGAGCAAGGCACCGTCCCCACACACTGCTCCCCGGGCGCCCCTCGTTGGCTTAGAAAGAATTTCACTGTGTGTTTTACTTGTATGACTATGCATGTGACAAATAAAGGAATCTTATATTATCTAGTAGTAACAATGAGAAACAACATGTGAAGTAATAAATGTACCATTTCAGATACTATGTGAAGTAATCGCCACTTGTCACATTGCACTAATGTCAAAGCAGTAATGCACTGAGAACCGAAACTAAGCATAAGCACGTTGTATTGAACTCCGGTGTCACATTTAATCGGTTTGTGCTTGTTCACACTCACACCTTCTACAACTTCTATACATGCCACATCTGTAGCACACATCTGTGCATGTCACTCTCTGACTGAACAGTTACTATAGAGCGGTGTTCCACAGACATTTTTGCTCAACTGCCACCACCTCCATCTTCTCGAGCTTTGCTTATGATATTTGCCAGT
The DNA here is from genome assembly GCA_037576975.1 of Alestes dentex. Taxonomy (NCBI): domain Eukaryota; kingdom Metazoa; phylum Chordata; class Actinopteri; order Characiformes; family Alestidae; genus Alestes; species Alestes dentex. The sequence goes on along the minus strand of JBBIGA010166105.1, from coordinate 4,230 downwards.
TGTTTTGAGAAAAACCAGCATTTTTGACACCATACATTTCACACATAGGTAAAAGATACAACGCAAATAGGCTGGTATAACTATTTTCAAGCTAATGTTAAAGTTTCGGCCTCTAGACACAAAAACATCAGGAAGCAACTTGAGGACCACTGCTATGGTGTAATAGATGTTAATGTAAACCACAGCACATTAATGTCAGTTAAGTGTGAATCTGCATTTAGAAATGCAGCACCTGGCTGCTATAAGGGCGATGTAATGGAAGTGTCTGGTTGGGTTATTGTCTGTAGAATTAGATCTCATGCTTCATCGGTTACTGGAAAGATCCACAGAAGCGAGGAGAGTTTTAAAGAGAGTGGTAAAATGCTACAACGCACCATCTCTGTTGCATCTGCACTCTGAATTATCTGCTGTAAAAGGACTTTTAATGTAAGAGCACAACGTTTTCTACATCTTTTTAAAAGTCGGAATTAAAATTGACCTTGTTAGCTCATAAGTCTGATCACAACTCAACTGCACATCAATCAGATATCATTTAAACGACAAAACTGTGGGCTCCTGGGTGGCACAGCTGTCTGAAGTGTTGTGCCTAATTGGGCATTATCTGAATGCCCCCATATGTTATAGCCCTCTAAATTTCTACTTGATATCCAGTTCCACTAAATGCTCTCCCTTTTCAGAGTGGCTGTGAATTCTGTCTCCCTCTCTAGCCTTCCATCAGTGGTCAGTTTCTGACCACACCACCACTGTTCCTTGGATTTTTGTGATTCACAGACTAATCTAAATAAGTGCAACTCAAATTGAGCATGTCAGTTCTTGGTTTGCTGGAATGAAAATCACTGCAGTTACACTGGCATCTTTGTGGATAAGAACAGGCACTGGGTAAAAAAAAAAAAATAAAAAAAATAAAAAAAATAAAAGTTGCCTGAATGTACATAATATATTGTAAGATTGTCTAAGGACATGTAGGAACCCTCAGCTATAAAAAAATAATGAAGAAAACATGCACGGGTCATTTTAAGACCACAGGCTAACCGGTGAGAAGATGCACAGTCGATTCAGAAAAAGAAACTTTTGATTTTAGCGCTAATTAGCCGACTAGCTGAGGCAAGCAGTACCAGGAGGCCAATAAACAGGCCTTTGTGGCTACAGTGGAGAATGAAATCCTGCTAAAACCTAAAATCTGAAACCATTAATCCATCTGAACTGTACATTCAATTCCATATCCACTTCAAAGCAAGTCTGAGAGCGAGGTGGAATTTAAATGAGCCACATTATATGATGTGCTTGCAGTGTATATCAGAGCTAATATTCAATTACACACACAAAATTCCAGTAATTGAGAGTACAGAACTGATATCTATTCCCTTTAATTCATCAATGCCTCATAGTGCTAGGCCAATGGCAGAAGCTAACTGATAAAAATCCCTATGCACACTCCTCCTTCCCCATTTCTACTCGCTGAATTATTCATTGGCGAATGCTAATATTTCCCTATTCAGTAGCACAGTGTCAAGCACTTTGTGATTTGAATTATTTAGGTTTTGGCAGTTTGAAACTGTTTCAAGTCTTGAGACTCTGGTGGCATATCATCTGTCTTGCAGTATGCCATCCTAGGCCCTACTTGATTAACACTATGCTAACTTTTACCACAAACGCAACCTCGCATAAAACATAATGGGGAAATAAATTCCCGTTTAGTTCACAAAATGTTACAGCCTTGAGCGTAAACTGCCTGGGTTCTTTAAACAACCCTGCTGTCTGACGATAAACCAAGATGCAAAGGGGGTTAAGTCTTACTGAGCACTGCTATAAGCCTCGTGTTATCGTCCCAGAGCACGTTCTAAAGTTACATAACCACAAACACTGCCTCACTCTCCGAGCACTAAAATATTTCAAAAGGGTTGGCGAGCACTCAACAAAACCCAAGATTATCTGCTTCAAGGACTAAGTGAGGCTCAAAATGGCTCTAGCAGCTCCAGCGAGGGGAACTGTAACTTTATCAAAAGCCAGCGCTAGCTCCAAGCATTGCAATTAGCAACCATATACTGACCACACTCCAAATTTTGAGGGAAGGGGGGGCAAAAAAAATGACCTTTACTGTTTTGACTGTCATTCTGGCAAGCAAAGCACATGAATACACCACTAATACACAATTGTTAACGCAGCTGAACGAGTTCCCTTGCCCTATTCCTTTAAAAATGCTTTCCTTTCCAACTGCGGCAGGTGATTTCTTTTAAAGTAAGATCACCTTCACCCCCCTGGACGGCAGTTCAAGCCCCACGGTCAACAGGGGTGGATGACCTGAAAGCTGCTTGTAAATTCTCATTAGCTCTGGGTCCCTGCTTCCATCAGCCCGCATTGATTTATGGTGTCTTTCCAGCACCGGTGCTCCACAGCTCAGGAAGAAAAAGTGCCCCCAAAATAATAACTATAATACCTTTATGGGGAAAAAAAAGGGAAACCCAGTCGTTATTTTCTGCAGCTGTAGCTGCCCTAACAGATCACATGGCACTGGCTTGTGGCTTAGAACTGGCTCACATCCGCATCACAACAAATCCTTCCTCCAGTTAAACCAGCACAGTTTTCCAGCAGACTTCATTCCAGTGAAATCCTCATATGCCCCTCATGGCCAATGTGCCTTCAAATGTCTCTTAATTTCAGTTCAATTATTATCTCATTGAAACAAGTGGATTAATTCTGTGGAAGGTGTAACTCACTTGCAGCGGAGGAGAAGACGAGATATTTTATAATGACACAAGTGGTGTTGTGTGAATAAAAAAAAAAAAATTTACATCTCTGTCCTTATAAGTCAGATGTGCAGCATGTTTACTTTGCTACAGGGGGGGCGGGGGGCGATGATTCATATGTTTCAGTGGAGGAACGAGAGAAATTTCTGCCCTGACCAGCGGCACTGGCAGTGAACCGTAGCATAACGAAGTATTGTCTAAGGACATACATTTCCAAACTTTTGCTATCAGCTGAAATAATAGAATTAACCCGAAGTTCCATTTTTGTCTTTTCCGATTGCCAAAATCAATAGTATGGGTGTACTCTCATGTCCAAAACACAGTATGGGTGTACTTTCATGTACAAACAAAACTGCAAATGTAAATTATGCAAATGTAAATGAACACACACCAAGAGGAATATGAGTATTTTTAGAATAAAACAATGACTAAAACTTTTGCCCCAGGGACACAGGCATTGTCACATAATTCTCACACAGCCTCTACACATAGCATCACAGTGTTTCCCCCATCATTAATTAGAGTAGCAACACACATAAGGATGTAAATGGCAGCCTGGTTTGTATTTGGTATGATTAGTTGTCATGTTTGCAACATTCACCTATGCTTTGTGCCACACTGTAACTGCTTCAAAGCAGCTCATCGGAAAGGAATAAATACATCATAAAACAAACAAACTATACAACATGCATACAGACCTCCACACACTCACACATTCAAACACAGACATTCAGTTCAGATGTTCACATGCAGACAGTCATGCACATACTGTTAAAATGTTCAGTTCATATAAGATATATTAGTTACATGATTACTATATTAAAATATATATTAAAATAGAGACTGAAATTTTAATGGTATATTTACATAAACATCAGCTGGGCAAAAAATTTTGAAGGGGTGAAGAGTCCTACTAACTAACAGTCCGGAGACCGAGCAGTGTCTAGCTGTAGTTTTCCACTGTGCTTTCACTGCTAACTTCTTTAAATTTTTAAAGTATTGAATTATGTTGCATTCCTGAACAGCGGATTTAAAATAATAATAATAATAATAATAATAATAATAATGGGAAACTCAAGCATGGCATTTCATCTTTGCTACTTTTTTTTTTAATGAGCTAACGCATTTAAATGTTTGCAGACACGAGCAATCGTCCTCAACCACGCCATGTAAATATTTTACCACAGGCCTGTTCATTCTACCTCTCATCACAGAACGTAGCTTACATATGAGCATCAGAAGTGGATGAGGCTGAAGCTTTGTGATAGAGTTGCTGGTTAAACATGCAGAGCTTTGGTTCTGATCACACGGCCACGCTGTTCTGCTCCACTGCACATCGGCTGTCTATCAGCACACTGGAGCTTCAGAGAGGGCTGCTGTGTGACAGGCGGGAGTCCACACACACACACACACACACACACACTGTACTCAAAGTTGAAATAATAAACTAAGGAATTCAAACGTTTTATTTGGAAAAAAAATG
>JBBIGA010166025.1:0-16954 GCA_037576975.1 Alestes dentex | reverse complement strand
TCTCTCTCTCTCTCTCTCTCTCTCTCTCTCTCTCTCTCTCTCTCTCTCTGTCTCTCTTTCTCTCTCTGTCTCTCTCTCTTCCTCTCTCTCTTTCTGTCTGTCTGTCTGTCTGTCTGTCTCTCTCTCTCTCTCTCTCTCTCTCTCTCTCTCTCTCTCAGGATCCCTCCAACTCTAGCAGTCCCTTGAGCACACCCAGCAGTAGTGCCCCCCCATCTCGCTCACCCTCCTCTACCAGTGGGCTGTCCTCTGGTTTCCTGCCCAGCCCCAGCCAGAGCTCCCGTGCCATCCAGAGCATGCTGGGTAACTTTCCTCGCCTATTACCTGAACACTGTGTGGGTCAGTGTGTGTGTGTTAGTTTGATTACTGCAGGGCTGAAAGTGCCTCTCCTCCTTTTGCAGGCCCGAGCTCTAAGTTTCGTCACATCCAGGGCACGGTTCTTCACCGCGACACGCACATCACCAACCTGCGCGGGATGAGTCTGACCACGCCCGGCGAGTGTGATGGCTTCTGTGCCAATGGGCAGCGTGTGGCCGTGCCCCTGGCCATCACCGGGGGGCAGATCGCGGTGCTCGAGGTGCTGTTCCGCACTCACCTTCCTGTTTTCACTGATACTTTAGCTTTTTGATACTTTAACTTTCATCACTGAAAAGACCCCGCTGGGCCCGGTTTAGTCTTTAAGTGTGATTAATTCAGCGTGTTCACACGTACTGAAGCTGAAGAATTTTAGTGATTTTTGTCAGAATTTAATGATTGCTGTCTGAATAAGAGAATAAGAAATTCTAAAAGAAGACGTCTGGTCTATGTTTAACATAAAAATAACTTATTGGTATATCTATCATCAGCTTTCTCAGCCTGGGAAGCTGCCAGACACCACCCTACCCACCATTCAGAACTCCGTCAGCGTGGCTGACCTCTGCTGGGACCCCTTCGACCCACACAAGCTGGTCGTTGGTAAATTCTTCTTTTCTGATTTAAACCAACAGTCTGTTTTTGAGCATTTTTAAATGTCAAGCAGAATTCATTGTGACCAAGACAGTAAAATTGTGAGGCAGATTTCTGAATATTTTAATGTCTATTCCAGCCAAAAACTCTGGTCAGAATTTTAACAGGTTAAACAGAATTGGTATCTTCTTTCCTCCTGAGGTAAACAGTTATCATGGACACTCAGTAATGACAAAGCGGCTGGTTAAGTGGATTGAATCTGTCTGAATGCATATAATAAAGTAACATTCATTTGTGATTACATTTTATAACATGGGGAACGTATTATTCTGTTCAATCTCTTGCCAGCTGGTGACGATGCGAAGATCCGTGTGTGGAAGGTTCCAGAAGGTGGACTGGTGAAGACCATGACTGAACCAGAGCGCATCCTGCAGGGTAAGAAACGCAACATCACTGATCCTCTGTTTGGTGCAGAATCTCCCTCTGCTGTTCAAGGTAATAATGAGGCCTCAACTAATCACAGGACACACCGAGAAGATCTATTCTATCAAGTTCCATCCCCACGCGTCAGGCCTGCTGGTTTCCTCCTCGTATGACATGACGGTCCGACTGTGGGACCTGGAGGTCGGGAATGAGGTGAAGAAACTAAAGGGACACCAAGACCAAGTAAGTGCTCTGCTTTCTCCTCACTGTCGGGCTTCTGCTGGTACCAGATCCAGCCAAAGTTCTACAAACGTAAAAACAGAGCAGGGTCCTGTTCCATGAAACAGGATTAAGGGAAAGTCTGGCTTACTTTCCCTTACTTTCTCTTGAAATAAGCCAGACTTTCCCTTAATCCTGTTTCATGGAACAAGGACCCAGCTGCTGTTTCAAATTGTATGACATATAGCCTTGATTTCTAGGTTCTGTAACATCACCTGAAGTCATATTGCTACTCCTACTTGAGAGATGCTTTTATTGAGGGAAGGTTACCTACTAGGGATCGGTTTGGCGGGCCGAGTGACTCTTCATATATTACTCCGGTTAGAGTTTCACTGAGTTGGGTGTCGGTGACAGTTGTTTGCCTGTTGTCTAATTTAAAGCCACCCACAGAGAGCAGTGTCCTCACCTTGTTCACGAGATTTCAGTTTTCAGTCTCCGTCCCAAGACTCCACAGATAATTACCCACCTAGAACACCTATCCGAGAGGATTCCAAGAGGTCTTCTTTGCCTGCCTTGTTTTCATTGCGTAGATGGAACAAAAGGACTGCATGTTGTGCCAAAGGGCAACACATGCTGTTCATACACCGTTTGTTTTTCTGTTCTCACCCAATCCTTCCACACGAAGCAGGGTACCGGCTTGTCAATGGGAAGAAGCCTCGTCTGATGGAACGTGAATTTGATATCCCCACTGACCACCACCAGTCACTGGAAGAGTCTAACCAGAGAAGACGCCCGCGCTTCTTGATCTTGTTCACGCATGGCTTCTTCTTTGAATGAGTTTTAATTGGTATCTGCAGGTGGCACCGCGAATTGTGTTCGCTGACAGTGTCTTCTGGAGTCAGTGATTTTCATTACAGAATCAGGCATGATGCAGCGCCACCTAAGGGCCTGAAGATCACGGGCATGGTTTTTCAGCCTTGACCCTAAGGCACAGAGATTTCTCCAGATTATCTGAATCTTTTGATGATATATGTACTATGTACTGTAATGATGATAAATTCAACTCTTTTTGATTTTACGCTGAGAACCTTTTTTCTGAAATTGCTCCACGATGTGTCAATGCAATGTTAGGGGGGTTGGTGATCCTCTGCCCATCTTTACTTCAGAGAGACACTGCTACTCTAAGATGCTCTTTAAGGTTCAAGGTTACTTTGTTGTCATCAGCAGCTGTGTACAGGTACATAGTGAGAAGAGACAACGTTTCTCCATGGACCACAGTACAACATTCAACAGAGTGCAGGTCACAACAGACAGTAGACCACAGACAAAAAATAAACAGACGACAAGTGTGGACACTACGTAAACCTTTTGGAGTGATGAGTATTGCACTATAGGTGTGTTTACTGCACTATAGGTGTGTTTACTGCACAGGAGGCAGTTAGAGCATTGAACAGAGTTCCAGGGACGACAGAACACTACAATAAATAGACAATAAATAGACTGTTGCGGTCTATTGTATAAAAATGAGGGTGGGATGTGAATATTAGTCTACCTGAATGAAAACATTGCACCAAATATACATATTATTGCACATGAGCATATGATGGTGCACGGGAATCATTTTCTTATTGCACAGGACAGTTAGCAGCATAGAAAGACTACAATGAGGAAGTGTAGAATTCTAACAGTGACTGGTAGTTAGCGTGCCTGTACTGGTAGTAAACAGGTTTACAGTAAAGTGCAGGTGCTGAGAGTCCAGAATGTAGTATGGGTGTAAATTATATAAAAACAAAGTATAGACATTTTAAACAGTATCAGTAGTATAAAGTGAGGTAGTTCACTGAAATGTGCTAGTCAACCAAGAACTAGACATTTAAATGCATTTATGTGCGTTGGTGCGCGTTCAGGGCCCTGATGGCGTGTGGGATGAAGCTGTTGCACAGCCGCGCAGAACGGAAGCTTCAGTACCATTAGCCAGACAGTAGAAGGGAGAAGAGTCTGTGTAGTGGGTGGGAACAGTCCTTCACAATGTTACTGGCTCTGTTAAAGCAGCGGGTCTGTACAATTTCCTTCAGGAAGGGGAGGTAGACACCAATAACCTTCTCAGCTGCTCTTACTATCACACTGCAGTGTGTTACAGTCCGAGACAGTACAGTTCCCATACCAGACAGTGATGCAACTGGAGAGGAGACTTACTATGCTGCTCCTGTAGAATGTGGTGAGGATCGGTGGGGAAGGCTCGCTCTCTTCAGTCTCTGTAGAAAGTGCAGGCACTGCCGGGCCCTGGAGGTGGAGGTGGAGATGGAGGGTCCAAGAGAGGTCTTCAGTGATATGGACGCCCCGGAACTCAGTGTTGTTGACCCTCTCTACAGCAGCACCGTCAATGGTGAGAAGTGGGTGAGCAGGGCTGGATTTCATGAAGTCAGTTATCATCTCCTTTGTCTTTGGTCGACATCGAGAGAGAGATTGTTGTCCTTACACCAGGCAGCCAGTCTTGTCACCTCCTCTGTGTAAGTTGAGATGTTGTTTCTAATGAGACCCACCACCGTCATGTCATCTGCAAACTTGATGATGTGATTGGAGCTGTACTCTGCAGAGCAGTCATGGGTCAGGAGTGTGAGAAGCAGAGGGCTGAGGACTCCTGGTTCTCCTGTGTTCAGCGTGGAGGTGCTGGAGATGTTGGTGCCAATATGGACTGACTGAGGCCTTTCATTCAGAAAGTCTAAACTCCAGTTCACCAGTGGGGTGTTGAGGCCCAGCCTGCTCAGCTTGGTGGAAAGTCTCTGTGGGACGATGGAATGCTGGTGTTGAAAACTGACGTTGATGAACAGCATCCTAACGTGTGTGTTTCTCTTGTCCAGGTGGTTGAGTGATTTTTATACTCGGTCATGTTCTTGACCTAATTAGTTGCAAACTGTTCCTGCAGCTGTTGCTTTTTTGAACCACAAACTTTTCCAGCCTCTTCCTGTCCCCGTCCCGACGTTTTGGAGACGTGCTGCTGTCATGAAATTCGCAATGAGACAATATTTTCGTGAAATGGCAAAATGTCTCACTTTCAACATTTGATATCTTGTCTATGTTCTGTTATGAATAAAATATAGGTTAATGAGATTTCCATATCATTGTTTTTATTAACAATTTGCAGAACATCCCAACGCTTTTGGAACTGGGGTTGTATTTTGGCTAAAGCCAACACTACTCACAAGGAGGACTTGTTTGACATTCTTGGTAGTTGTATTTGAAGCTTGTACAACCTATATAATTATGTATTTCCATTCTTCTGAAGTGATGGGAAGTACCAGATACATCCAGGAACGGGTCTGTTCAGCTGTTCACATGACAGCCTTGAAGAACACAAACTGTCTGGTACCGAAGTGACATGCCACATATGATCCTTCTTGCAGATATTTGGGATGGCTTGGAGTCCCGATGGCAGGTTCCTGGCTACTGTGTGTAAAGATGGGAAAGTGCGTTTGTACGACCCTCGCAAGTCTACTGAGCCAACGAAGGTACGTACGGCACCAGAGACCCTCACTGAGACCCCCAACTATACATCACTGTAGATTTCTAACTCTCACGTCCCACAGGAGGGCCCGGGGCCCGAGGGCCACAGAGGCGGCCGCATAGTCTGGGTGTGTGATGGCAAGTGCCTGATGGTGTCAGGGTTTGACTGGTAAGCACTACAAAAGACAGTGTTCCACACGAGTCACAGTGTTTATTTTTACAGGCAGTTTATTTTTATTACAGGCCAATATTCTGATTATATCTTGCTTTTCCTGCAGCCGCAGTGAGAGACAGATTTACCTGTACTCTGCTGAGTCCCTGGCCAGTGGAGCGTTCGCCACTGCGTCGACTGATGTGTCACCCTCGACCCTCATCCCGTTCTATGACCCCGACACCAGCGTCGTCTTCCTCACTGGGAAGGTACAGTTCGACACAGACGGAGTGTGTGCAGCTGACAGCTCCGCCTGGCTCAGGAAATACAGATTTTATACTAATCTTTGTCAAAATCACATTCTTTTCCAAACAGGACACTTACACTCAGAAACAGAAGAAACAGTTACACTCTATAACAGATAGTGTTAGGTGACTTTTAGCAGCCCCTGACTTTTAGAATGTATTCCAAATGTAATTTGTAACGTTTTCCATTAGATTACTCAATGTGAGTACCATATTCGAAATACTTTGGATTACATCAGCATTGTCTTAGATTTTACAGCAGTATAAAGGACCAATCCAAAGTGTCGATTTTGCACGGATACAATACTGGAGCAGATAATATATACATCAAATCATTTTTCAGGAGTTCCAGTAGGCCTGTAAAGTCTTGCTTTCCACGTGCATGTTAGAAAAACAGATAATAAGTTCACAGACTGAAAAAGTACCTAAGGGCCAGTATATTTTGAACTTGACCCCCTACTCTACAACTCAGTAAAGGTGGTTGTAACTCAAGAGCCTGTTTGCAGTGTTTGGCTTAAAAGTCGAAGCCCCTGATGGTGGTGTAGTGTTGTATGTTAAAAAGAGGGCTCTGATCACTGGATATGCCTTTAATGAAGCCAGTGTCTTATTTTTAGCTTTTTTTGTGTTTTTACGACTCGTCTTTTGACAGTAAAACAGTTGTTTTGGTGAAATTGCTCATCATGCTTATATCTCATGGTGTAAAAAAATTCTCAGTGAAGAAATCCAGATAAGAGTAAAAAAATACAACCTATTTATGTGAACAAGTTAATGGGTTACTCATTATGTCGTGATATTTTTCTGCTTTATGAAAAATACTGTGTGTGTGTGTGTGTGTGCACTTTATATATTCAATACAAGGTAACTGTAAAACAACAATTGGTTTTAATATGACAAAAGAGAAATTAAACAAATCCATGAAGTTATCACTCAGTGTCAATGTTGCTGTAAACTCACATTTTCACGGCACTTCTTTCTTCTTAGGGTGACACACGTGTGTATATATATGAAATCATATCAGAGGCCCCTTATTTAATGGAGTGCAGCAGCTTCTACTCTTCTGAGCCACACAAGGTACTGTAAGCCTCCAGTTTGTTGTCTTTAATTTTGATTTTAGCGGTCCAGTTTTCCTAAAACAGCTCTGCTCTGTGGGATCAGGGCTTGTGCTTCCTGCCGAAAACAGAATGTGATGTGCGAGATGTGGAGGTGGCCCGAGCCATCCGGGTTGGGAAGACCACCATCGAGCCCGTGGCCTTCAGAGTCCCTCGTGTCCGAGTGAGTGACCTCACCCTTCAATTCATGCCAAGCCAATGCAACTCTGCCATCTAGAGGCTTTTAGTGAAAACAGCAGGTCCGGCACCAGAGGGACATCCTGGGTGGGGCATCAAGGAGGAGCTAAGAAAAAAAACCCTATATCTGTCCAAAGGCACCACACATTCAGGTTGTGGATCAAGAGAAGAACCACATACAGCAAGGTTTACACATTTACCCATTCAGAAGTCTTAATGTGCCTTCCCACAATATACAGCACAGCCCTATGATGCAGCCTATACAGAGTGCTGAATCCAAACCTATTCATGTAAGTCAGTGTAGCTTTTTATATCAGGCACTTTGTCTGCATGCCACTGCAGAAGTATATCAGGGTTTTGCAGCACAACTAAACTGTCCCTCTGGTACCAAGCCTGGAAGACTCTGAAAAACATGTTCTTGTAGAGATGCTTGTTTTCCACAGATCTGAACTGGTGCACTGTTAAGAAAAGAGTTCATAGCAAAGGTAAATTCTGTACATGTGGTTACTGTGTACAGAAAGAGTTCTTCCAGGACGATGTGTTCCCAGAGACAGCTGTGTGGTGGGAGCCGGCTCTGACCGCTGCTGCCTGGCTTTCTGATTCTGACGGCCGGCACCGCAAGATCAGCCTGCAGCCCAAAGACATGACCCCCGGTACCGCAGCGCCGCCGGCTCATATCTGCTTCTCAGCATCTGTCCAGAGTTCTATGATGATAACTGTGTCTGTTGTTCTCGTTCAGTGAGTGAGGCTCCTAAAGAAGCTCCGGTGAGGAAGTACCTGCCCTCCTCCGTGTACCTCGAGGAGAAGACCGACGAACAGAAAAAAGAAGAGGTCTGCATTACACTGTGTACGAGTTCATTCGAGTTTTGTCAGGGTTCCTGTCACACCTGTGTTTGTGTGTGTTTGTTGCAGCTTTTGAGTGCCATGGTGGCCAAACTGGGGAACCGAGAAGATCCACTGCCACAGGAGTTATTTGAGGGAGTGGATGACGAGGAATGGGTGAGATCTCTCTCTTCAGACATTTCTGAAATAAGAAGCATCTCGGGGTCTGTTCAAACCTGCCATTAACATCTCAGGGTCTGTTTATACCCCATACTTCATCTTGACAGTCATGACTGTCAGGGCAAAAACTTGGAGCTCCAAAGAAAAACAGCCGAAAAATAACTTTTGTAACTTTTACTGTCAGATAATGTAAAAAAAAGAAAAAAAAAAAAAGTAATTTTCCATTATTACTATTGGTCCATTCACCATGGAATTTAAAATAAAGTAAAGCTGGTGAAAAAATAAAGACAAAAATTGTTTAGTTCCAACACGTACATCATGTATGTTAAACTGTTAACGACAGCGAACACAACAAACACACAGAACAAACGAAGAGGAGATGACAAAAGACGTTCTACACGCCTGAACGCCTCCAGAAGTTGTCTGAGTAATGATGCACCTCTGGGATTTACAGCCGGGATTAGTATTGTCTGCACTGTCCCCAATCAGAAGACCCAAGTCGTTTTGTTAATGCCAAGTGTGAACATCTGGCCCACAGTGACACTCTTGAGTTTGGAAAATATTTACAGCATTTTGTGTGTTTGTATCCTTTGCACTTTCAGGATGACTAAGCAAGCACCGCCTTGTGGATGAACTGGGTGCCAACAGCCGGGAGATAAAGAGAATGCTGCCACACTTCATGCCATTCCTGAGTGCCAGTTTTAAGTCCAGCTCCAACACATTAACTTCTGTCCTATAAACATTCTAATTCCACATTAACTCTCTGCTGGACCTTAGACCAGCCATGATCTCTCAGTAATACTCTTCTATGGTTAAATGTGCTTTTATGAGATGCATGTGCTCAGTGAACGCTGCACAATAAATTACACACATACATACATTGAGTAAGACATACAGCTCTGTGATGCAGTCCTCACTGATCTTCACTGATCTTCACCCCGAATGTAAAGGTGGCACAGCTGCAGAAGCCTGATTGTCTTTTATCTGTTGTTTTGTAGTCAGTAGGACTGATCAGTTGTTTGAATGTATGTTTTAAGTTTCATTTGTTGCGTTGCACAGCTGTGCCATGTGTCTGAACACAGGAATAGTTTGCTGAGACCCCCTTTCGGGATACGGGATGATCTCCACGCCTCCAGGAAATGTCTAAAGCCTCTTGAGAAATATTCCACTCCTCTTAGATAGAAAGTGTTCTCAGAAACTCAGAAACGTCCGCAGCAGTGTTATCGTCAGTCAATGCAAATGCCTATATTACCTTCCCATTCAGGTCTGTCACTTAAGGCAATACTTACATATGTTTACAAGATTCATAATGCATGCTATAGCATTTTTCAGTGTGGTGTTCTTGATGTGCGTCGTGCTTTGACAATATTACTGGATGTGTTGAGGACCAGTATTGAACTCTTTTGGGACGTCTTAAAACTTGATTGATATTAACCTTGATTGACATTGATGTTTTTATACTTTGGAGGCAATAGCATTTGTCTTATCCTTTCTTTTCTACTAAATCTGTCATGTAGGAATGTTACATTGCAATAAAACATTTTTGCAAGTGTAGCCAAATGAAGTCATGCGTCTAGTATCATCAGTTCATTCAGCACAAGAAAATAATAACGGCCTCCAAACAGGACTGAGCAATTACATTATGTCAGTATGATTTTTGGGAGTATCACAAATACAGTATTGTGAGTTCCTGAAGAGAGACTGACTGTGTGAGAGCGTCACCAGTGCGGTGTGTGTAATGTTGAAGAAAGGTGACTGGATGCCTAGTTTTTTTATATTATATTTTAAATGTGACACTTCTGGCTCTGTCGGCTCCAATGTATCAAACCAAAAAACATGCATAATGTGTATCAGTGAAATGTCCTCAAATATATTTTTCATATTGTCCACCTCATTTCCAAAGAGTGGCATGTTTGTAGGGTAAGTGGGAGAGTGGCAGGAGTATCCGTCCTGGATTGTTTTTTAATTATTAGAAATGATTACACATAAATGTAAAACTTGGATGCCAAACTGATGTAAAATGTATTGGGGGGGGGGTCTTATCATTGGGGCAGCTGGTGCCCTGGTGGTTAGGGAGTTGCCCCTGTGCTTAGAAGGTTGTGGGTTCGAATCCCAGGACTGCTGGTGGCACCACTGAGGTACCCTTGAGCAAGGTACCAACCCCACACACTGCTCCCGGGGCGCCCCCTGTTGGTGGCAGTCACTGCTTTACTTGGTGAATGTGTTAAATGGGTTAAATGTGTTAAATACAGAGAAGAATTTCACTCTGTTCAGACTGTGGGGTGGGGTGTGTTTACGTGTGTGAATATAAGGGGCCGCTTTGCTGTACTACAGGTAAAGGAGCATCTTGCTGGAAGAGTGGGGTGAGATTTTAATCATATACTGATCAGTTTAGGTTAACAGTACGTGGGCTTTATTGGTAAGGTGGGCTTTTCCTCTGTGTCAGGGGTCTCAACAGAGGGCCGGCGTGGCTGCAGGTTTTTGTTCCAACCAGTCATGAGTCCACCTGGCTCCACCTGGTCTCAGACTTCAGACAGCTGATCAGGAGCTCCTGCTGGTTTAGAATGAAACCCTGCAGCCTCACCGGCCCTGTGTGGAGAAGATCTGACCCCCTGCTCTGTGTGACAGTCGGAGGTCTGCTGGAACTCCGGGAGAAGATCTGATCCCCTCTGTCTTTGTAAGAGTCAGAGGTCTACTGGAGCTCTGGTGAGGACTGGAGGTCCTCCATCCACCGGGTGGCAGTGGAGAGGTGCAGAAGCCGATCTTCTGTGTGTGGTGAGTCATGGCCGCTTCACCTTGGTGGAGGTCCATGTGAGAGCAGGACTCGTCTGAGTCTCCAGCCGGGACACGGTGAACCATGGTAGGTCTTGATCTTCACACTTTAGATCCGACACGCTGGACCTTCAGTACAGTGTCACCTTCATCCACATGGGGTCTGAGTTTAGTCCGGGTTTATCTGAGTCTGCAGGGTTCAGGAAAGCTGGGTTTCGTGTTCTGATGGTTTGGACTCATCAGGCTCAGGCTCAGGCTCAGGCTTAGGCTCAGGTTCGGGTTTCTCTCTGAGTTTCATACTGCAGGCCACGTAACTGTCTAGTCCCTACCTAACCAAGAACATTCCAGTGAACTGCCTCACTTCATACCTTCAGTACCTCTCAAAACGCTCTAGAGCTTCAGCTGTACCTGTGTTTACTGTTTAATGCCACTACAGGTACACTCACGTCCTGTTACTCAATTTGATATGCTATAATTTACTCTGTGGTGTTCTATTATGCTGTGTCTTGTGTAATAAGAATGTTTCCAGTGCAGCATCAGTATGCTTTGGTGCAGTCGTAATAATAATAATATGTATATATGGTGCAATATTATCATTCTGGAAGGTTCTTTATTCTCTTCACAGTGTAATCCTGTGAAACGCATATATGGTGCAATATTATCCATCCTGTATGTTTACATTGCCACAGTTCACAGTTATTGTCTCAGATTTACATCCCATTCACACTACTGTGACATTGCTGTACTGTCTGTTTATTGTATTGTTTCTGTCATTCCCTGCACTTTGTTCAGTGCTGTAACCACCTCCTGTGTGATGGTAATCTCACTAAAGGTGCAACACTAACCATTCTGGAAGGTTCACACTGTACTGTTTCCATATACTACTGTTACAGGTGTCTGTTTATTGTTTATATACTGTCTATTGTCTCTGTCCTGTCTTGCACTCTGTTGAATGTATTATGTTGCTCCGCGGTCTGTGGAGAAACGTCTCAGTACTCTGTATGAGTTCACCGCTGCTGATGACAGTAAAGGGACCCAGATCTGTATGTATTTTGTGTGTTTTGTGGCAGGCGAAGTATCTGGCCCAGATCGTGGTGGTGGGGCTGCAGGTGGTGGGCCGGGCGTTCGCTCGAGCCCTTCGTCAGGAGTTTGCAGGTGAGTTAGAGACTCACTTATTCCAGCTGTAAGCAAAAAGACTTCTTGTGGAATTAAATGAAAGATGTGAATCAGAAGTGCAAGATCCGCTGCCAATATTTTTCAACTGTCATGTTCAAGAAGTAACAGACCTCCGAACGCTGGGATGGTCCATTCAGCTGTGTAATAATTGAAGAGCAACTTTCCAAAGCTCACTCAGTCCATTTTTGGTGATTTTTTTTTTTTTAGGTAACACTACTATTGGCATATTTTTACGTGACCTCTTTATGTGCAATAGTATAACCGACCAAAACTCACTCAGTCCTTGTGTAATACGCGCTACAAGATTAGGTGAATTTCCAAAACTCACTCAGTCCGCTCGCACAGTCGCGAGTGGTATTTACTTACCCAGGTCTCCCAGGCGGTAGATCGTAAATAACGATAGCTGTCGATGACTCTATGCTGTGTCATGTAGTCGGATATAAATATTAAACTTGTACATCATTTTGTGACACTGAATATCGATTTACTTAAAAATCGTTTTCATTATATATTTTTTAACAAATTTGCCCGTGCTAAAATGTACAGGAGTTGCACTTTAGAAACAGGCATTGAAAAATGACAAGTAACTGTAAAATTTCAATAAAAAAAAAAACTAGTTCCTGCTTTCCGATAGGTAAAACAAGTAAAACGCGATTTTCCTGAAAAAATTGCTTTTGGACTGAGTGAGTTTTGGAAATGTGCTTTTCAATTGGTTTTAACACACAGCTGACTGATACAGAGAGTGATGCACTTGCAGGAAAGAAGATACAGTGATACAGTTTGTTTGTAACAGTCTCAAAAATAGTCCTACTTGGAAGATTCAGTGAAGCAATTTGTCCCTGTAGTCACTTTTTTAGATAACGTTGAACCACTTATGGCTACGGTTAACTATTGAAAACGATTAAGTTAATGAATTAAACAGGTATTTTTGCTGTAGCCTCTGGTGTTTTGTGTCTTGGCAGCTAGTCAGGCTGCAGCCGAGGCGAGGGGCAGCGCAGGCAGGCAGTCCGCCGCAGCCTCCAGTTTAACCGGGATGACGGCGCAGGAAGCCCAGCAGATTCTGAACATCTCAAAACTGAACCCAGAGGATGTGCAGAAGGTAACGGCCCGGTGTTCTCAGGGCAGGGTGTGTGAACCTGATCGACCCTAAATATGGACACACAGAGTGAAACCAGCTTTTTGTCTTTTCCACAGAATTACGAACATTTATTTAAAGTGAACGACAAAGCAGTCGGCGGCTCTTTCTACTTGCAGTCTAAGGTATGCAAGCATGGGACACTATTTCCTAAACGTTGAAAAGTTCATCCATACATGGTAACGCTTAGTGCGATATCAGTCAGAACATGCGTATTGGTGACTGGAGGCAGATAAGCTGCAAACAAGATGCAGGGGGGAAATATTATGGTCCGTCATCTCATCAAAATGTGACCAAATGCAGACGATGCGCAGTTAAGGTGGGAGGGGGTCTTGTTGGGGGCCCTGAGAAGGCTAGAACTGTCTCCGCTTGTTATTAGCAACGTCAGTGTTATTGACTGTGTTACAGTATTTGAAACGCTTCAGAAATGCCCAGACAGAATTTGAAAAGTGAATGAATGTGCCTTGTGGTTGAGTTCTCTGTGTCAAAGTGACGTTTTGGTTGTAAACCCTCCTACAGAAGGCAACATTTGTCTAATACACTGTAAGGCCTCAAACCACACATTTAACAAACTGTAAAAGAAATATGCAACTATCTAAGGTCACGGTGGTGGTGGATCTTTAAGTTTCTTTCCTAGAAAAAAGACACGTGTGTCGCAGGAGGGTTCTTTGTCCTCGGAGTCGGACCACGTCTGAGTGTCTGATCTCGTCTTCTGCAGGTGGTGAGGGCAAAGGAGCGTCTGGATGAAGAGCTGGAGATTCAGAAACAGGATCCGTCACAGAAACAGCAGCAACAAACATGAGTCTTGTCACTTGTTTTCTCCTCTCTCCCATCTTTCCACTGTAAATACTGTCTTGGGTCAAATAAAATATTCTTTTCTTTATCACACAGAGTCCTGTGTCTTCAGTCTTCAGCATCGCCGTGTGATTGAGATATATATATATATATATATATATATATATATATATATATATATGGGTAAATATGTAATGTAGAGCTGTAAGAAATTTATATCAGTTTATAATGTTTATAATTTCTACGTTCTCAAACTGGTTTTCTACTTCATAGCTGGTCTCTACAATTGAAGAGCAAATTTCCAAAAGCATTTTTTTTCCCTGGGAAATCGCGTTTTACTTGTTTTACCTATTGGAAAGCAATTCTTACAGGAACTAGTTTTTTTCAAATAAAATTTTACAGTTACTTGTTATTTTTCAATGCCTGAAAAGTACAACTCCTGCACATTTTAGCACGGGCAAGTTTGTTTAAAAATATATAATGAAAACAATTTTTAAGTAAATCGATATTCAGTGCCACAAAATTATGTACAAGTTCAATATTTATATCCGACTATATGACACAGCATAGAGTCATCGACAGCTATCGTTTATGATCTACCGCCTGGGTACGTGTGCGAGCGGACTGAGTTGAGTTTTGGAAATTCATCTAATCTTGTACCGTGTATTCTGCAGGACTGAGTGAGTTTTGGTCGGTTATACTATTGCACATAAAGAGGTCATGTAAAAATATGCCAATAGTAGTGTTACCTAAAAACTGGACTGAGTGGGTTTTGGAAATTTGCTCTTCCAATTGTGCTAGGTTGCTATAGCTAACTATTTCATATTAACTGTACAGCTCTGCCTTAGTACGTGAAGAAAAGTTGGATAGAGATAAAGAACAACAGGAGAGTAAAACAAGATATAAAATGATTAGTTGTTTGGAGTGAGGTTTTCTACAAAATTATACTGTATATAACTTTACTGTTTATAAAATGATACCTGCACACCTCCCAATAGTTATGCAATATAATTTTTGTGGTAATATATTAATACATTTTTTGTAATATAATATATTATTAGTTCAGAGGGCTGTTTCATACAATACAGAGTAAATCTGATGGCCTTCCATGTTTAGAATCTGCCTGGAAAGCCAAAATGGAAGTATTACTGTAGACCACACCAACACTCCAGTGTCACTTATGGGCCTAATGAGCAGAAAAGAACAGTCAGTAGAGCTTGATATATCAAATGCAACTTTATTAAACATTTGTTTCTTTTGTTTGTTTTCATTGACATCATGATCAATATCGTAATAAAATTCCTCTAAAACAGGAGAATACACCTAGGTTTGTACCAATTGGAGACTTTTACAGCTCTAAAATTCTGCATGTTCGGCTTCAGAACATGATGCTGGGGAAAATATATATATATTTATATATTTATATATATATTTTTCATATACTGTATTTGTACTTCTACATTTCACCCTACAATAAAAAGGCACTTGGAAAAAAAAAAAGAAAAAAAAAAAAAAAAGAAAATACTGATATTAAAATATTTCAATGTGCAAAAAGAAAAGAGTTGATACCGGCCGTTCCGGGCCTGGTCCTGCATTAACCCTTTGTGCACTACTGTTGCACTCCAATCTGTTTTTGTTTTAGTATTTCAGAGGAGAAAACGTGTGTATCCTACACTATAGTGTCAGATAAGTGTTCTAGTTCACCACTGTTCCAGGGAAATGGTGCTAATTGTACCGTGTACGCTCGTCTCCGAATCATGTCAAAACCCAAAAGGCTTCAGAGACGGTTACTGCATCAAAACTGTAAATAAAATATTCACGCCATAACCGCGATACTGTTCCAGCCGTTTTGATTATTGCTGTGTTCTAACACTCGTGCCCACGAGCGCTCCACATTTTCCCCAGAGCGTCTCCAGAGTGCTCAAAGGGTTAACGGGTCAAACAGCTTATTTCATATTTGAACGATGTAGACCCTGAAGGGTCTGTGTCATTATCATTTCGCAAATGACCGGCACAGACCGGCCTCCGAGTCACCGAGGACGTGAGGGTGGACGGGAGAAGAGAAGTCTGGAGGGTTGGAGAGGAAACCAGCCTGACGAGACTGTCGGCGCCACGCTTTCTCCGAACGGTCCTGAATAAGTCCATTCCACTCAGTGAGAAAGTATGTGTCTATTTTATCTTATGAAAGACTTTTAGGGGCATGGGTTCAGCATTTTTTTCCCCCTTAATCTAAGAAAAAAAAAAGATCTCGGGGCCTGAACGTTTCAGTGACCTAGTTTCCCATCTCGGCACATGCCGCTTTTTTTTTTCTGAGCCGCTTTAAAAAGGGAAAAGGCCGGGACTCTACTAGCTAATGTGTGTCTTGTCACTGTTCAAGCTGAATTCATTCTGCCTCTTTCTTGGCCCTGGTGTACGTTTGGACTGCCTGAGCATTTCTCTGGGTTTGTTCTCGGCCCGTGGCATGAAGGGGAATTTCTGCTTGGAACTTTCTGTTTTCTAATAAAAATCTCTCTAATCGAATGCCAGTCACGCTCAGGATGAGACAAGTGAGAAGTGCCTGTCTTCGCTATACACATACATATAATTATCTGTTATATATATATGTGTACACATTTTCAATACACATGTCCACGTTTATATTTCTAGATAGTGTTGTTATACTGTACTGTTGGTATAGTTTTTTTATTCTATTGTTTTTTTTTATTATTATTATTTTGCTGCTCTTCCCTTAGTTCTGTCCAATTTCTGCCATGACAATGCAAATTTCCCACTGTGAGACTAATAAAGGTTGATCTTATTTTATCTCTTATAACGCTCTATCACGGTTCTCTGGCCTACTGGGCTTCGCGTGCTTGGCCTGTTCCTCTCTCCTGGCTTCTTTTC
This sequence comes from Alestes dentex, assembly GCA_037576975.1. Classification (NCBI taxonomy): domain Eukaryota; kingdom Metazoa; phylum Chordata; class Actinopteri; order Characiformes; family Alestidae; genus Alestes; species Alestes dentex. The sequence goes on along the minus strand of JBBIGA010166025.1, from coordinate 361 downwards.
ATCCCTCCGTACTCACGCCTCTGTGGGAGAAAGCTGAATGTAGAGACAAGGAGATAAAGCAACTTCAACATCAGAAAATGTCTCGTCCAAACAATATAACATATATTAATAACTGCAGTTTTCTCAAATGTAATGTAGCCATTGTGGAATCATACAACTGACTTGGGACAAAAGGTGAGCGTGTACATACAGGAAGGTGACACAGTTCAGCTGGAATGTTCCTTAATGTAAATGCTGCTCTTCTAACACAGCTGACATCGTGGAAGCCATAAAGGCGACCAGCGTCTTTGAGGAATGTTCTAAAAATCTGTCACAGAGGAACACTCGTCCTGAGGAGACATCCGGTTTTAGTTGAAGGATA
>JBBIGA010166016.1:0-16954 GCA_037576975.1 Alestes dentex | reverse complement strand
TTATGAACTGTAGAAATAAATCAATTAATAATAATAAAATATAATTAATCGTTCAGTGTGTTGATTAGAACGTGTGCCTGTAGACAAAATTACTAATTTCCTGATCCTGGTCTGACTGTTCTTCACAACTGATCAAATGACCAGAAAACACATACGACATGTATTAAATATGAAACATTTTATTTGGGACAGTTTTGCCTTATTCTGCATCTACCACAAAACAATGTTTTAATTACCAGGCAGTGGATTTGTGACCATTTCATATCGAGTCCTTTTACAGACGCCCTGGGTCCCCTTGTTATTTTTCTGAGGTTTGTCAGCAAAGTGGAAAGAACAAAATGCACCAACTAAACAACAGCGACTCATTTAAAAAAGACTAAGAAAGAGTTATAGAAACGACGAAAGAAACAAAAAACAGTTGGTAATACATAGAAGAATGTCATCACCTACTAGTTACTACGTGCCTTATGCAGCTGCTCTTGGACATCCACCTTCTTCACTCCCAGTCCTGATTGGACATCGACTGATTAGTTCACTTTATTAGCTGGATCAGGTGTTTTAGATTGGAGCTGGAGCTGAATGTAGCTGGAAAATAGACCCTCAGGAGCAGTGTGTCGTGGTGACCACTATAAACTAGTTGTTGATTACAAGCATTCTACAATTGGTTTAAATGTATATTTTAATAGTGCATGCAGTATAGTCTTAGAGATTGCCCTGTCTTGAGGCCAGGTACCTGGCCAGTCAGACTCAGATTGTGCAGCTTAGATGAGGCACAGACAATAAGATGTAGCTGGAAACAATTCATTTGCCAGTGTTACTTTGCTGAAATTTTCTATAAACTGATCATGAATTCTTCTGAAATAAATAAAGTGATCTAGTCTATCACAATCACAAAAATAAACATATAGCAAATGTAAAACTGTGTATTGGCATGTTGTGTATTCACTGTATTTAAAAAAAAAATGTTTTTCTGGTCCTGCATTACATAATTATTTAAAAAAAATACTGTGAATACACTAAACCTGTCAATACACTGAGTTTTGCATTTGCTAAAACCATGTTTATGCAAATACCATGATACCATGTTGGGGAAATACACTGGTTGCTCAGAAGGGTGCACTGCCTGCTCTGAAAAACATCTTCGAAAAAAGTTATTGGAGTTAACGTAGAATGTTGTCACGCCTGGCCTTTACACATCTGTTCTCACCAGGTTTTGGAATCATGGCCAAGAGTTTACGCAGCAAGCGGAAGAGAAAGATGCGAGCAGAAAAGAGGAAGAAGAATGCACCAAAGGAATTGGCACGGCTCAAAGCGATCCTGGGGCAAGAAGGTAAAGGCGAGGTTACGATGAAGGATGTAGCTGAAGTTACAACGGTGGTACCTGCTAAGAAATTAAAGGACAAAGCTGAAGACGTGGAAATGGCAGGAGAAGAGGGTGAGTCCAAAAATACACAGGATTACTACAAAGACGTGTACATGAACTAACAATCAAAAACTGGTTTATGTTTAAGTTGTGCTGGGGCTGTTGATGTAATTCAGTTATGAATTTAGCATGTTCTTCAGTATCTCAGATTTACTTTGTGTTTTGATTCATACTCATGACCACTTTGTATAATAACTCTCTGTAAGGTGGATTTTAGAGGCATTAAACTCTTCAGTCATCTAGTTCCATTCCCACCACTGAGCAATTCTAACACAGTATGTTGGAACATTGCATTTCACATCAAACTGCTCTGACAGTCTTTATTTCTGAATTATGCTGGCATTCAGAAACAATAGTGGAATTATAGCAAAAATTGGGAAGGTCACAAGGGTTTAAAGGTTTTCCTGTAGGCTTGGATTTTTATTTTGGCCAAATGAACTTTACTGAAATATATGCAAATAAAACAAACATTTCTAAAATTCCAGTATGAGTGCAGTTGAAGTGCTGTGGTACAGACAAAACTATCCAGGGGACACTGAAGAGCTGGGCTAGGAATCATTACTTTTTAGTATTGAAAGATTGTGAAGTCTGTACCTTTTTTTTTCCAGATGACATGGGAAAGATGGAGTTGGACAACAAGCGTAACAAGCAGACGATGCTTAATGAGCATGGACAGTACCCTGCGTGGATGAACCAGAGGCAGGCCAAGAAGCTGAAAGGCAAACGCATGGCATCCAAAGGAAAACAGCAGAAAAAGAAGCATGTGGCATGGTAGACTTTATCGTGATCTGTTTGGACTTTTATCTCCACTGCAGCAGCAGCATGTGCATTCTTATAGCCAGTTTTAAGTCATGGCTATGGCCACCCACCAAATGTATCAACAAATCTTTGTGCCTCATTTCGGTAATCGTAAGAGAACATTCATAAAGCAAAGTAGCGGCTATGTTTGTTGCAACTGATGTACAATTTATGAACTCTTGGACTGATTTGTTTATACTGTGTTGTTGAATGATATTGCCAGTGTGATTCAAAATGATCTGAAATGAACTGTTTGAGACAAATCCTTAGAAAGAGGTGAACATGAACTGCATATCTCTGCAGTACTTGGCTAGAGTTTTACAGTGATCTGTATGAATAATCCATCTGAAACTTAGTTCTGTGTTTTTCAGCCTAATCTCTATCTGCCGCATCTGTAGTGTACAATCAGTCATTTTGACATTTTCCTCATACTTGGAAAACAACCTGGTAGTTCTAATTATACAGGACACTTATTATAGCTGCCAGAGGGTATAGCTTTTGAGGTTTTGAGTCAGGTTTTTTTGTTCTTTATTAAATATGGGAAACATGTTGAAATTATGGCCTGTGGTAATTAACTGTATGCTACAGGGGAGACAGATAAAGATTAAGTGCTGGTGTGTGTCTTTAAAGATTTTTAAAGGCTATTCAGTTTTTCTACAAATAAAAAAATGCATGTTTAAATAAATTCATTGTTCCTGCTCATTTTTTTTCTTTTTTTCTGTGTTCTTTTGAGTTCCCAAACGTAAATCTGATGCTATCAGATTTGGTGAGAAAAAAATCACTTGTGAGTAGACCTCATGAAAATACAAGAATATTTATTTTCCCCTCCTCACTGTATTAATCTAATGACAGCTGGATTATTAAAAAGACTGTATATATGAATGGCTGATAGTGCTTCTTGTGATATTGAAACCATATTTTCCTGGTAAGCTGATTCAGTTTATTAAGAAATGTAATAAACACTGTACTGTATCATTGCACATATATTTTTGAAATGTTAATCTAAAAACAATGCTGTAAGAACTATGTTAAACTGATTGAGAAAAAAAAATTAATATTACTATAAAAAGTGGCAGGAACTGGCAGCAAATAATACATTAAAAAGCAGCAGTTTGGTGCATTAGCTTTGGCGTTCTGAGACTGGCCTGCCTTTTGTACTTAAACTATTAAAAAAAATGTTTAAATTTTTTATTTGTGAACTTTTTTCATCTCTATGTTGCGTCATATAGTATAAATAATATTGTGGTCTGTGTTTGAGAGGATTGAGTGGATCAGCCCTAAATCTGGTAGCCCTTCAGTCAGTGATAGGTTAAAGCTAGAGAGAAGACAATCTGATAAGTGGATGGTGCCTTAGCACTTCACTACATGAGCTCCACGAAGGACGCCGGGAAAAGGCCGGTGCGCCCGTGGCAGGTCCCCTTCCACCAGCCCTCGTCCACCATCTCGATATTTGCGATGATGTCATCGGGCATGAAGGAAATCTCATCGTCCGCTTCTGAAAACATAAATGAATTATAACAGTCAAAGGACCAGTAAGTAGCAAGTTGAATGAAGGAATTATTTCTTGTTCCATAAATACAAATACAGATACCAATTCATGCTGAGGTTCTTATCTCAACTTTTAGAAGTAAAAAGAAAATTTATCCACCAAGAGGCTGTTTTTATTTAATCTGTACAGTTGTTTTCTTATACTCAAGTGTAGGCAAGACATTCTTGGTGCTTCAATTTCTACACTGGAGAGCCTGTATATGTAGCTCACAAGATATACCCCACCAATTAGTGCTCAAGCTCATGTCCAAATCATCACATACTTTAGGTTAAATCGACTTAACCTAAAATGGACTTGCTTTTGTGGTTTCTGACACTGTGTAACAGTGTTTACAAAATGAGCTTCAGTCTTGACAGACTAAATATTAACAAAGAGCTAAATTGTTCATTTAAGTTATTGCAAAAATACAAATAAAAATACAGTGGCACTCACCACCCTGATAGTCGTAAATAGCCCTGGCTGTCTGACCACCGCTGAGGTCTTCATAGTCATTATCAGCAACTACAGGAAAACAAAACAAATCAGAGACTACAGCAGGAAACAGCACCTAACAGCCTTCGGCCTAGTCTGTCCACAACTATAATATTCATAAACAGTAAGAGTATATATTTAAAAGCACTCAAATATATCAGTACATGGACATTTAGAGAGAAACAGAGCCGCACATCAGATTGAAGAAGAATGTAAGGGGAGATGAATACTAAATAAATTTACCCTTGGGCATCATAGGACAACATAGGACCTTGGACAAGCATTTACTTGTTAAAAAAAGACTATAACTTTGGCATAAATACAAATAACAATAGTACATTTGATGAGTGATTTGATGAGTTGAACTACTTCCATACCTGTAACTGTATTTGTCTACCTAGGGGGTGGGGGCTGGGTGGTCGCAATCCTATTTTTAAATGGGTGGGGGAGTCGCCAATCTTTCAAAGTGTAATAGGGATGAAATGGGACACGACAAAAAGTGACTGTGGGCATGTTCCCAACACAAATTACTTCTGTAGTTCTTCTATTGTATTCTTCAAAACAAAGCATAAATGTTTTACTGTGTTACTGTTATACAGTGTTGCTACTTATACAAACATACTTGCTGCCAAATAAACAGTGGCTGCCTAAGGCTTGCACAGTACTGTATTTGAACGAATGAGCTGTATACCATTGTAAAAATGGTTTAAAATGTATTTCCTGCTACTATCTGTGGGATCAAATGATTATAGTGTAAGTGTGTCTAACCACAGGAATTAGCTGGTGCGATGTCCTCATATTCTTCCTCATGCTCCTCTCTATATGGAAGAGGAGGGGCTGAGTCTTCACTTTGCTCTTCTTTCTCAAATTCATCAGTGGAGCGAGGGGGAAGGGATGGAGGCTCATCATAATCAGGCTGATCGTCCTCCTGTACACACACACACACACACACACACACACACACACACACACACACACACACACACACACACAAATGTGTTTAGGATGATGAATGAAAAAAAAACCCTCTTTAAATCAGCGTGGTTGGTGAAAAAGTACATATATGGATATCATGACAGTATAGTAACAATTATATGAGGCTTGGCCATAGTCTCTCAACATCCTACAACGAATCCTAATAACCAGAAGAGTTATGTAGAAGCTTTTTGTTTGTTTGTTTGTTTTGGAAGGGAAATACTCAGACACCAGAGATTTTACGTACATTTGTTCTGGCAAGGAAAATCCTGCTTTGTTATGGAACAGCTTGTCATAGAGACTTCAGTGAGCAGAGCATCAGCACCTCTCCTTGATCTCCTGTTATGTTCTGTGTTTGGGCTGGTGACTGCTGATCCCTACAAACTCCTAATTGAGGATGGGCACTGAAAGTCAACAGTGTTATGTACTGACTGAGTACTACTGATTACTGAAGAATTATATGTTATTCAGTATCAAATGTAACTAAACAGTCAGTCTTATCACCGTTTATCAGCCAATAATCATACTGTTCAAAACTTAAGATTGGTGTTTGACTGTCTAAACTACATCCCTTGAGCCAGTGCCGGCGCCAGAGCGGATCTACCGGGCAGGCATCTAACTGACTATGGGCGGGCACTATCGGATGTGGTTCCAGGGGGCCGTGCACCGGACGCACAGATTGCCAGCATATGAGCGACTTGCTAGGGGGGGCCTGGCGACTCACTAGGGGGGGCAATGCCTTCAAATCCCCCCCTTGACGCCAGCACAGTCTTGAGCATGTTATTAACACCAGCACTTCTTGCTTCCTATCCAATCCGTGACAGTCAATAACTAAACCTCATCAACAAATAAACTTCCAGCACCCCACACTCATTTCTGCTTGAAGCCACACCCACTTTCACTTAGTAACTTAAAGAAAGGTACTAATAAGTTTTGTTCGGGAAATAGTAAAGGTATGAGTGTTGAAAGATTATTGAGTGATACGCACTAATACTGATCAGTTCTAGTTGTTGTGTGCCTGCCTTTAACTGCACTGAGTTCCGTGCCTGTTGTGCTACTCCACCTTTTTAGATACCCACCAATACTCACTTGTTTTTTTTGGATGATCTGAAAAAATCTCTTTAATGACCAAAAGGAAGATGGTTCCCCTTTAAAGTTTAAATGATTCTGCCTCATGCTCTTTGGGAGTTTCTCTTTTTGAGTCTTGGTTCCTCTCAGTGTTTCTTCCTAGTGCTCTTAAGTCACTTATTGCTGACTAACATGCACATATATAAAGTCATTAATTCTTTCATTCATTCGTTCGTTCATTTTTTGTCTCAAAACCATTTGTACGGTAGAGTTGCTAAGGAAGCTATGAGTTCTGAGAAGAAATGTTTTACCTGAGCAACCTGAGCAACTGGTGAGTCTCTGGGTATTTCAGGCAGCGGTCTAAATGCCTGTTCGGGTTCCTCAGCTGCTGGGATGGGGGGAAGCTTCCGCTCCTGAACGTCCTCTTTAATGCTCTGCAATGTAACATACAAACATACATCAATCTACACTTTATGCATATTTTTATACACATTGTAGTCTATTAGTATGTTTGAAAGTTTGCACATCTGCCAAATGACACATTTTGAAAAGAAGTGAACCACTTTTACACCTCTGCATGGAATAAAAAAGTATGACAAAGGCTGATAATTTTATTTATTTGCTGAATTTAATTTAACAGTATTTCTCTTCTTGATTTATCCAACTTATTTTATTTTTCAGTTCTATTGCGAACTGCATGACATTATCTTCCTTTCGTGCTGGCTGTGACATAAAACCAGAGCGTAAAATATAATCCCTATGTTTAACAGTTGGTAAGATGTTATTGTATTGAAATACCTTTTGTGATCATAGTCAAAAGGTTTTTTTGCTTCATTTGACTACAGCACTTGATTCCATATTTGAACCTGATTTGACATGATGTATACTTTTAATGTTAATTTTTATGAGATCACAGTTAAGGCTACCTTTAAATGACCCTTCCATGTAGATGAGATCTGTACAAAAATACTGCAACAATGCAGCAGTTTATCACTAATTCTGTGATAGCCAAATCTTCCTATAGGTCCTTGGCAGAAATGTGGGGGTTTTGCTCTCTATACCTAAACAGTCTACAAGCAGAGATTTTTTTTTGTCATTAACGTTTCTCAAATCCAACAGTTGTTCTTAATGAAAAAAATTAGCTCTGAGATCTTACAAAAAAGTGTTAGATTGAAAAAGTGCCTACAATTATTGTGTTATTTTCATTTTGTATATTTAAATTCAGCACATAAATGGGTATTGTGCATTAACATTTGTGGAACTGTGTCATGCAGATGTATTAACTTCTTCGAAAATCAACAAAACATGTAATTTGATCACATACAAACAAATGATTCAGTAATTAATAAGTAACTGTTCAGTAACTATGAAACAAATGTGTATGTTATGCAAAATTGAGAGTGAGGTTAAAAACATATTTGACTTCTAAGGTGTGTATTAATGTAAAATGTCTAAAAGTGAGGTGAGAAGCACACAGAAATCCATCAACTGAATTGAGTAAATACAGTGAAAAAAGTGTAGCTCAAATACAAGTCCAGTGTCTGAGACATATGAACCTCTTGTCTATTTTGCGCCTCCTCTCTCTCTCTCTTCTCTCTGGCTTGTCTTCTTGCTCGCTCTTCCTCGGCTCTCTTCCTGTTCTCCTCCTCAGATGCTTTGGCTATGTTCTCAAATCGTGCTTTCAGACTTCCAGCACCAGCACTTGCTACACATACACATACACCACAGGCATAAGTGAGTAAAAACAAACAAGCCAACAAACAAACAAATAAGATTAACATTAGGTTAACATTTTCACATCTAGCAACTTAGGAGTTACACAAGTAAACTGAAAATTAACAGCTAAAATCTGTCATACCACATTAAAGCAACAGTTAGACCAAAGTACAGACAAAATACAAGATTCAAGAAACCTGCTGCTATATAGTCTGGTTTGAGGTGTGCAATTTGCATCATGATAATTAGTGGTGTATTCCATTATTTGTTAAGAGATATTCAGGCATACATAAAGTTTCAGGAATTTTAAGCAGTATATATGTGACATAGAATAAAGTCGTGAAATCTTTAGATTAGTAAGATGTAAGATGTAAAGTGACAAATCTGATTTTGATTGATATGTGGCATGGAACAGATGTACTTGACACCCAAAACACACCAAGTGAAAGATATTATGCATTAAATACATAGAACATTATGGCATTACATTTAAAAAACAGTGCTTCATCAGTTTCTAGGGAAGCGATTTTGCTCATGGCCGTGAAAATGTGTTAACAGTGCCCAGCTACTGCAGATAAATTAATATAAAAATACACTTTAATTTTATTTAATTACTTTTCTGCAGTTGTAATTAAACAGTCTGGAAATCTGTACTTGCTGCAGGACCATTCAGACCTCTACATGTGTTGTAAAAGTGTGTACACGTGATTATTTGACACACAGTAAGCAGTTTTAACAGTAAGCAGTGAAAGCACTGTATTTACAGAAGTGACCTGTGTGTGACACTTACAGGTCTCGAGTGGCAGAGTCTTTTCATAAGACGAGGTGGGCGACTCCATTTCACTGAAAGATGCTGCGCTCTGTGATTAGAAAAATTCTATAAATAATTGCACTCCAAAAAGCAGTTAAGAGATACTTATCGCAAACCATCCCCTAAAGACCAGCTCCTGTTATTAAACAGATTTACCTTATCCATGCGGTCTGACTGAACACCATACCGTCCTCCAAAACCCTTGGCATAGTCTGAAAGAGTAAACAAGCAGATGAATCATAACTGGATAGAGTAGTGGATAACACTGTTGTTCTTCACATGGCAGACTGGGGTTTGACTCCCTGCCCAGAACAAGAACTCCTTGCTATACCAATAACCTTTGGGCAAGACTTCCATCTCTACATGTGCCTATAACTGTTTGTAACATCCTTAAATTGTGAGTCTCTCTGGATAAGATCTCCTACCAAATGCCAGAAATGTAAATTAGATTTGGAAAGTAAATGTAATGTAGATTTGCTATGAAAATTAACTTTACATTGTAAAAAAGGAGCCAGTGTTTTAACTGAAAAAAGTACCCAGGTGTGTGTGTGTGTGTGTGTGTGTGTGTGTGTGTGTGTGTGTGTGTGTGTGTGTGCTGCATGTGTGTGAATGTGATGCACAGAGTGAATCATACACAGCAGAATTTTTAAACATTCTGTGCACCCACTGTCCACTCTATTAGACACATCTAGCTTCCAGTCCATCAACACTGGTCAGTTTCTGGACACTGTTGGCTGTATAGTTTTGGGCTTTAGACCAGGGGTGACAACTCCGGTCCTGGAGAGCCGGTATCCAGCACAGTCTGATGGTTCTCCTCCTCAAACACATTCACTAAACCTGACAATTACGCGCTGGACCACGGCCCTCCAGGACTGGAGTTCGACACCCTGCTTTAGACTATTCTCAGCCCAGCAGTGACACTGAGGTGTTTAAAAGTCAGCACCAATCCTGTGTGTGTAGATGTGACTAATAAAAGTCAGTGTACTTTTATAAATACACATCACACTGTAGTGCAAAAACCACAATACATATCATTTCCTGAAATTTGTGCATTGCTGCATCCCTCATCTCTATGATAAGAATCACATTACCTTTCTGCGACTGGTGTTTCTCAGTTTCTCCTTTATAGTCGTAACCTAAGGCAGCTTTGTCCACCTTCTCTGTCTCCACACCATACTTGCCCCCAAAGCCCTTTGAGTAATCTATTATAGATTATAGAAAAATCTGCATCAACTGATTACATGGGTGTGTGTCCCAGGCAAAGAAAACAAAAGAAAACAAGAAACACAGAGATAAAGGCAAAAAGTTGCTTGAGCGAAAGGTGCACTTAATTTAACATTGTTCAAATACATATAAACTAATGGAATTAATAAATCATATACAAACTACGTTTTGGATGACAGAATAAAAGGCTCTCTACATTACTTCACTCTGAGGGTTCTATATAGTACTAAAAACGATAGCCTAATTACAATAGTGGGATCCTTTTTGGTGCTATATAGAACCATTAAAAAAACATTGTTTAAGAACCCTAGACATAAAGGTCTCAACTGTAGAGAAGAACCATAAACCAAAGGACCATTTATGCATTGAACTAGAGCTATCAGTCCTCATAGCTCTAGATAAAACACTGCCTTGAAGAACCTCCATTTTAAGGCTGTACCTTTCTGTGACTGATGTTTCTCTGTTTCTCCTGTATAGTCGTAACCCAGGGCAGCTTTGTCCACCTTCTCTCTCTCCACTCCATACTTCCCTCCAAATCCCTTTGAGTAATCTAATATAGATGAAAGAAAAAAGTATTAGACTTAGACTATTAAGACTTAGAGGCTTCAAAATAGTGCACATATCAAAGTCTTTTTAATTACGATGAATAAACTGAAGGTAAATGTTTTATTATTTATTATATAAACATACAACCATTCTGATTATGTCACATGACTGCGTTGGACTCAGTCCTACAGAAAATCAGACAAGAAAAATGTTTCTCTTTGTCTTGCTCTTGCTATATGTGAAAAAACTGAGTTCGTTTAGATATTTAGCTTGCCATTCCTCACCCAATGGACAAGAGAGAGAGCGACCATTTGAAGTGAACAGTGAAAGTGACCATTCTGTCATACATGAACAACACAGCACACAGTGTGAACAGTACGAAATTCTCTCTCTGCATTTAACCCATTCACCAAGTGAAGCAGCGGGCAGCCAGGAACACAGCTCCCAGGGAGCCTTGCTCACGGGTACCTTAGAGGTGCTCAGCAGTCTTGGGAATTGCACCCATGACTTCCTGATCGCACGGCGAATGCCCTAACCACTAGGCTACCAGCATTTGAGGCTGCAACAAAAACTGTAGCCAAGTGGGCATTTTTTTCTGTTATAAATAATAAATAAAGTATTTAAAGCACATCATATTGAGGCTCAACAGTTTTTTATAGGATTAGAAAGCAAGAGAAAACAAGATAAGAAAGAGATGAAGGTACATAATTTCAATTCATTTTGTATTCTTGTAAGAAAAACTCACTTTTTCTGTTACATACATTTTACCTTAACTCTCAAGTTAAAAAAGCAGGTTGTAATTTTATATGAATACTCATATCTCACTGACACAAATGGAGAAATTCTGTGTAAAGAGATTCTAAATTTCATTATTTACCACATTTGTGTTTTATGATGATTTGAATGTTATTGTTGCATAGTAAATAAAAACTACCCTTTACGTCTATGCCATATTTGTCACTTCGTGACAATTAAACAAAAATGTACCGTAATTAACTAAGCAAATAAATAAATATATATAAAATATAAGTACAGTCACCCCCCAAAATTTGCAGAGGTTACGTTCAAAGAGCACCTGCGAATTGTGAAAAACTGTGAATTTGTGATGTGGTAAAAAATACCTAAAAATGCCTATTTTTATAGTCTAAACCCTAAACAGACCCCCAAATATGGTCCCAAAACACGTAATACATTACCATTACAAAATATGTAAACCCATATACATACTGTACATTGTACACTGAACTGCTGTCTCCTCCTGTGCTAGAATGTAAAATACCAATGTTACCCCTATATAGACTTTAATTCATGCAAGTGTGTTTTCTTTGGTATGCGCTGTCATTTTCTTTGGTATAAGCAGGGTAAATACAGTAATACTTAAATTTAATCTTAGGGTTTTAAGAAGAACACAACAAAAACACAAGAATACTCAGCAAAACACTCGAGTGCAGCAGCCAATCAGCAGCAAGGAGAAATAAATAACACTCTCGGATTGGCAACTTTCAAAAAATCGACTGAGGCCGTGAACACAGAACCACGATTTCGCAGGGGAACACTGTATACATAAAAGATAAAATATAAATATATAAACTCTAAATACAAAAACATTACTGGTAACACTGAACAGAAAGTCAGTATTGATAAGGATTCATGACACTTACATAAAACTTTCATAAGAACTGAATAAACATTGTCAACAAGTTTCATCTGTCATGAAGGCAGTCAATTTTGATGTCATTATACCTCTGAAAATCTTTGACGTCTGTTCATAATGAGTCTTGGAAAATGTTTTTGTAGGTTTATGTCAGTTGTCATTAAAGCTTTACACACATGTCATGTAGCCTTACAAATACCGGCCCCTAGTGAAGTTTAACCAAGGTATTTTCCCTTTACCATCATGTTTTTCCTGATCTCTGGTACTTTACCTTTCTGGGACTGGTGTTTTTCAGTTTCGCCTTTGTAGTCGTAACCCATAGCAGCCTTGTCCACCCTTTCCTTTTGCACACCGTACTTTCCTCCAAAGCCTTTGGCATAGTCTTAGAATGGGAAATGGAAGTAAAGCAACAAATATTATTATAAACTGTATTAGAGATTTTATTAGAAAATACTAAATAAAGATTCCATGAAACCCAGACTTGTATGTGTAGGTGTCTGATCACAACACAGTACTAGTTCTTTCAGCAGTTGTGTCATATTTTATACATTATTTTCACAGATGTTCCATTGTGTATAAAGAATATGAAGTAATTGGAAAAATGAACGAACAATTGGTCAAAAAAGAAAATGTAAACAGTTTCACCCCAAATGTATTCAATCAGTTAAGACATTTGATGTCTGAAGTTTACCTCCTTAGTTATGCACAGGAGTTACAAAACTGATCTTTGCATCTCTACTAGATAGTTACATTAGTCTCATAGTAACACTGAAGAAGCAAACTTCAGACATGTCTCGGCTGATCACCTATATTTAGGCTGAGGGGAAAGCTCTGTACATTTGATTTTTCACCAAATTATTCCATAACCAAAGCTGGTTCTGTACCTTTCTGAGAGGCGTGCTGCTCTACCTGACCCTTATACTCATAACTCATGGCAGACTGTGTAGAAGAAAGGGAATGAGATGAAATATAATAAATGAGAGATGCCATTTATCCATCAATGCATAAACAGATTTAGTGGTCCAGCACCATCCAGCTTTCTCACCTTGTCTATACGATCCTTCTGCACACCGAATTTCCCTCCAAAACCCTTCGCTGCGTCCGTCTGGGACGAGTGCTGCTCTACCTCTGCCACATAGCAATGCCCCACTGCCACCTGAGAAAATTCAACAAAACATCATAGATAAAGAACACTCAATCACTACATGCTATTTAGCCAAATCCAAGACATTCATCAAATGTCCACAGGGCTGCTCTTGGCTGGATACTTTTGGGTGGTGGACCACTCTCAACCTAGTAGTGACACTGACGTACAGAATCCGCGGCAGCATCATTGTACCTGATATACCGCTACCAGTACCACAGACACTACCATGCTCCTACCATGTCAGCATCACTGCTTAGCTTGTCCACCTCCCAAGTAATACCTGGTCAACAGTGGCCACTTTATGGACTTCAACAATCTGTGAGACCACCAAATAGGTGTAATTGCGCAACTGTATGGTGGACTCACAGGTCACCGAAGCTCATAAAGTGGCCACTATGCGGGAGCACAAGGAAAAGGGCTCTAATAAAACAGTAAGGTTATACAAACTTGTACAATGCTTTCACAATCCCACCTTATCCATTCGGTCTTTCTCCACCCCGAATTTGCCTCCATAGCCATAGGAAGCCTTAGGGCCCTCATTCATCTCCTTCTTCTTCACCGTGTCATGCTCCTGGGACACTTTCTGTCTGAGATCTTTGACACTACATACATAAATACACAAACTTGTTTCTACATCTTGTCAGAACAAGGCTCATACATATATCCGATTTGTCTTAAATACAGTTCAGTGCAAAGGTTTGCACACCCCTGGTCAAAAAATACATATTTTTAATTATTCCCTATAGAGGTGTGTACTTATTGTCACTTAGGAAATCAACAAAAAATGTTATTTGACACAGGGTACACAAACATTTGCACTTGATTGATAGTCAATGTAAGTACAAATATGAACGTAACATATACATGATTTAAAAAAAAATTTAAATCTCTATGGCTAAAATGAAACATCCATCTTTTGTCAAAATCAATTTATGAACTTAAGATTCTGTTGTTTACCATGCAGTAACAGTTAGTTCCATGTTTCCCAGAGATTTCTCCAGTCATTTTTTGTATTTAAATGTACAAACACACACTGGGCATCATATAATCTGTTTCACAGACGACAGCAACACCATAATAGAATTCCCTGCTTCTGCTTTTTGACTTTATCTCTTAATATCCCCTCTGTTTTTGGTTACACTTTTACTTTTGTTGCAGTGTATCCAGCATCAGGCAAGGACACATAATAATTAGCTGCATTTATTTCTACTGAACATTTGGATGGATTTACTTTCCTGAATGTTTTCAAAAATTAATAGTTTACTTTCACACTCAAAGACAAACAAAAAAGTGCCAGAAAAGGAGCCAGAAAGCAATTCTGAAAAGATCGCTTTTGGTTCCCTAAAACTGGTTTGACGAAACGATTTGAGAGTGTGAATAAAAGGCTTGAAGAATCTTCACACAACTTTACAGAGGGTCTTCACACACACACACACACATCTCATTTAAAGGGATGCAAACTTCTATGGCATCATAAAAATAAATTTTTAAGAGTAAAGAGTATTAGTGAATCTGCTCTTCAGACTTTCACATGTCATGATTCATTTTGTTGCATTTAAATTTTTTGTGACATTGCTGACAGCATCCTTGCTGCTTTGTGATGGGACATCTCTCTTTTGGGGCCTCTGCCAACAGACGGATTTACAGATTGATCTCATTTCAGTACTTCAGGAGTTTTTGTATTGTTTTTACTTCAGGAGATATTTTTGTATATTTTCTCAAGTTAATTATTGGAGAGGTACTTATTGCATTCACTGTTTAATTGCAGCCTCAATACCTACTTTACACATTTCTGTTTATATGTATTGTAACTGCACTGCTTACAACTACCTCTGCTAAAAAATGTGTCTCGAGTAGCACTCCATATTTGGCCATGTCTCATGAATCAGCCACACTAGAATTGTTACTTCCTTCTCCTCTCTCACTCTTTCTCCGAGTAACGTCATGTTCTTTCCGCAGTAGTTTCAAAACGACTGCAGACACTTGCTTTAAATATATCTGACACACATATCGGACATGTTTAGGTCTTGCAAAAAAGGATGAAGGTCTACCGATTTTAGATGACCTATTCCCCCCGAACATGATCATTTTATTCTGTGCATAGTCAAGTTGTTACCTTATATGCTCTTTTCGACCTGATCCTTCGATAGTTTTGGACCCCCATCTCTGTTCCTGCTCTGAGACGTCATTCTGAAGCATAAAACACAACACACATTACCAGCCTCAGCAAACACAAACATATCCACCATGTAATGTTTCTATGATAATAACTGTTAATTATGGAATAATGCACTACTGCTCTCTTTTACAGTAAAAAACAAGAAGCGGTATTTCCGAATCCCTTAAATGGCCAGCAACCAAACTTCTTTTACTTCCCTCACTGCTATGAACACTTATGTCAAGCCCCAACATGTAGTAAGTCTGGGAGTCTTACATTCTTAACCATTTGTTCAGTGATCTCAATCCTTCAAGGCAGCCCATTTTAAGCGGCTTCTGTATTCTTTTAGTGCCACATATGAAATTCTAGAAAACCTCAAAAGAGCAGTGTATTACCTCAAAATCTGGATCAGTCTCCCAGTCATCACCTTCTGATGTCACCTTCACATTTACATTGTGTCCCACCACAGATTTCCACATCTATGGGAAAAGACAATCCAAGTCTAGTAGGTTTATTGTTATTTCAGCCTTATCCACCGTACAAAGTGAGGGCCTATTAGCCTGGAAAAGTGTTCCAAGTCCTGCACACATACACCCCTCAGTGCTTGTGTGTGATCTGGGCTGATTATGCAGGGATATTTCAGTTTTGCAGGAATACGGCTGTGTTTAAATAGTTAAAACAGGATATTACAGGACTAGTTTAATTCTTAATCACTGATTATTCCTAATCACTGTTTTAATTAATACAAAATATTTCATCAGTTGTTGTGTTTTTCTTTTCATTTCTGAACCTCTCTACTGCAAGTTTTTTTTCCATGACACTTTCTGCTAGTTCCTCAATTTCACTAATGCCCTGCACAACCCCAGGTATAATTATTATTATCATTACACTTCTTTAACATTTGAAGAACATTACTTCAGTATTTTCCAAACTGAACCTGAAAGACGTTAAAAAATCACCACACACGAAATTAACTTTAAAAATCAAGCGGGTTCTGACAAGAGTCAGTGCTTCTGCCACTTCCTGTTAAAACTAAAATGTTGTTTCTTTAAAAATATATCCTTTATAAGTATTACATTCATACATCACTCAGTGAAAATGAACCCTGTAGAAGTTGCAGTGTACTTACATTATCTCTGGCTTTTATCAATAAATAAAATATGTGTATCCTGTAAAATGCTGCTGGGACTGAACTCTTCAGTGTTTACCCTGCACGAGCCCCAATAAGCGCACAGATTTTTTTCCCCACCTGTATTCCGACAAGCCCCGCCCTCCTGTCGTGCGATTGGCTAGCCGTTCATCCATGTAACGGAGAGGATCCACATTCGTCTCTACAGTAGAGCTGTAAGATTCGGATCCTTTTTAGGATTCGGCTCCCTCTGAGTCACTCACTAAACTGATCCGGATCTGTGAG
>JBBIGA010165965.1:5999-16959 GCA_037576975.1 Alestes dentex | reverse complement strand
CTCTCACAGTGGGAATGCACCTACAGTGTGAATTTCAGACCCCTCCATGATTTCTAAGTGGGAGAACTTGCAAAATCACAGGGCTCAGATACTTATGTTCCTCACTGTGTGTGTGTGTGTGTGTGTGTGTGTACATACATACACATACACTCACTACTGTCCACACATGTAGCTAACACAGCTTTTTAATCCATTTTTAATAACTGTCATATATGCAATGAACTCAAATAATAAATATTTCATGATTATTCAATATCATTGTTTAAAATAAATTAAACTTGCATGAAATATATCATACGCTCCATGTACATAAGGCTTCAAATATCTTTTTAAGGGGATAGCCACTTGTGGGTATTTCTCTAAATGTTCCTGGTTGTGCATAAGCAGTGTTCACTGAGTCCATGTTTGATAAATACCATTTTCCTTTGTGTATTAGCAATTCTTACACAGATTTAGATCATGTTCAACACACACTGACACTTGAGGCCCAGACAGCAGTATGGGTCAAATGTCCCAGCATGCATTGGAAACCAAAGATGAATATCCACACAGGATGTTATACTTACCTCCTCGAAAGAGCTGCAGCCCTCCTCTGACAACTTTGTGTTCTCTTGTGGAATTCCTTTAGACACTCCATTCAGCTCCTTCACCCTGCCAGCCACCAATGGAAGAAAGTGTGAAACCACTTCAAGCCACTAGAGGGACCACCGAGACAATTTAGCATAGAGTCTAAAAGCAGGAAAAGGTCATCAGTTTAAATTTGTATGTGTCTGTTGCAAAGTGGGTGTGTACCTGTCTGCATAACGTAGTGTATTCAGCGTGTAATCACAGGAGCTCATGCCAGGCGAGATCATTGCAATCTGAAAACATGCATTTTAGAAATTTTTATTCATACATATCAAAAGTGTATGTAATTATTGCTTTTGTAGCTATGGAAATATATACAAAAACAAAAGTAAATGCTGACTGCTGTCCTAAAAACATTGAGAGTAATTCCCCAAACTCAAAGATCATGTAATTATAACTTTATTCAGCCACAAAAGCCCACTGTAATTACCATACAGGTTCTGGAGTTCTCGCCGATGAAGGAGTCTCTGAGCACCTGAGTAAGCTTATTCAACCTGAAGGGGATGTGTTCGCTGTTCTTCCCCAGCGACCGGATGCATTCCTAGGAATTCAGACATAAAAATGAGCAAAACCTGAGTACCACTGTAGCACAAAAGCATTCCTAAGCTTTTTTTTGCAGTTTTCCAACCCTTTATTGTAAAAAAAACAAACAAAAGTGCTTTGCAAAAGTATTTAACCCCTAAAAAGTCAGACTTGTCAGCATTACACATGCATTAGGTTCGCACCACACATTGTTTTGAATTCTAGCTAAAAAGCCATTTATTAAAAGCCATAATTCTAGCTGTTACCAAGCCATTTATTAGTAAGGACACCTGAACCCGTAGCAGCTTTCATGTGCTGATTATTATTAATTAATGTTTTAAACGATCACTACCTAGTCCCTAATCATCTGATCAATTAGCTGTGTACAAGCAAAACACATTGGATATTAACAGACATTTTGACATTGGAATTTTGTCAAAATTCAATACAGGCTCCAACGAGAAGCAGTGCCATAAAGCTGGTGGAATAAAAATGTACGCATTTACGCAAGAAAAAGAAAGTGAATGCGTGGTTGCTACATAACCAGTATTTTTAGCTCTTACCAAGCCATTTATGGGTACGCCTAGCAGCATTTATATAACTGACCTGAACTTTAGTGTCTAGCAGTCCGTTTTATGAGAGTGCTGTGTTTTCCTCCTTGTTTGTTTCTCCGCCTTTTGTTCCATTCTTGGTATCCGTATGCGTCATGCCACCTACTATCTCTCCACACAGATTTAAAACGGGGCTCGACTGCCCTCCATCTCTCTTATTCATTACGGAGGCGCCCCAACCACAAAAATAGATTTTTTAATACTCTGCCACTGATCACCTGAGCGATTAACGCAGTACAAGCGAAACACACCATATATGAACTGACATTTTGATGTTGAAAACATGCTCATACTTTGAAAGCTCTAAGAGGGGAAGCGGCTTGAAAAAAAGTGGAATGAAAATAATATAATAAAATATATATAATAAAACCTAACAATTCAGCTCAACACTTAACACACTGGAAAAATGCATCTGCTTTCTTTCTAATCCAAAAAAGACCAAGAGATAATACCAAAATCTGTACATTGTGCAAATTCCTCAAGCTATTAAAGATAACCGCTAATATCTAGATTTTAACTAATTATTTGTTTTCTGAACTCTCCTTCCTTTTTCAGTTGTACAGTAATCCCCCAGTTTTACACGGATCAGGAGTTGCGGAATCAGTCTTTTTCTGGATTTTTTTCTGAGAACCTAACTGATTGTACGCGGAAATCCCCACAATAACGCGGAAACTGCAATTATTCTCCGCCTTTTTTTGTTGCTTTTTTCGTGGCCATTTGTTTTATTAATGCATTTTAGTTCTAAATTAAGAAAAATATAATTTTGTAATTTTGTAACAAATTAAGTAAATTCAGCTACTTTTCCATATCACATATAACTATAAATGTTTTTGTACTGTCTAGAGAAACACAAAGAAAGGCGTTTTGGGATGTTTAAATACCGCTGTACTCAGATTACCCATACATTTTACTGTATTTTTAGTACTAAAACAATTACATTAAATTATTACTGTATTTACCTGCTCATACCAAAGAAAACAGTGCATACCAACGAAAACATGCTTGCATGAATTAGTTGTGGGAGACGGCAGTTTAGTGTACACTGTCCAGCGCGTATACTGGTTTACCTTTACATTTTCGTTAAGGGCAATGTATTAAGCTGAGTTTAAAACGAAATTAAAGTGTTTCGGATTCAGTCATTTTTTCTTAGAACCGAACTAATAATTGTTGGCGAAAACTCCAGCAAATTTGTAGAAACCACAGATATCCTCCACATTTCTTTTGCTTTTTTTGTGGCAATATATAATTCTTCATGCATTTTAATGCTAAATTATTAAGAAAAATATTATTTACTATTTTGTAACATAAATATTAACATAAATTCAGCTACATTTCCATGTAAAATATAACTGTAGAAATGTTTTCGTTCTGTTGGGAGAACAAAGAAAGCGTGTTTTGGGAAGGTTAAATACGCTGTACTCAGAGCGAGCCGGACAGGGCGATGGCAACCATGCACCGGATAGCAGTTCTTTTCCAGAACACACAGATTGCCAGTCCGCCATCTTGAGTGTTTCTCTTGTTTTTCGTTTTGTTCTTCTTTAAGCACTGTATTTTTATTACTGTAAATTAAATAAAAAAAAGAGGCTGTTAAGCTCAGTCGCTGTCCAGTGTCTGCTTTAACCGGCGGGTCACTACAATACAACTAAAGCCCCTGAGTAAGTGTAAAAATAACTAAAAATTATTGGTTATTACCCATACATTTTACTGTATTTTAATTACTAAAAATTACACCAATTTATCACTGTATTAACCTGTTTATACCAAAGAAAACATCCATGCATGAATTACAGTGCAGTATATACAGGGGTAATATCGGTATTTACATTCTAGCACTGCAGGAGTTCAGTGTAAACTGTATAGTACAAATATGGGCTTACCTTTACATTTTCGTTAAGGGCAATGTATTAAACTGAGTTTTAAATGAAATTAATGTGTTTTGGGAGCATATTTAGGATTTACACTATGAAAATAGGCTTTTTTTTTTACCACAACACATCAACGCACTTTTTCACTATATGCGGGTGCTCTTGAAATGTAACCCCCACGAGAAGCGGGGGATTATTGTATATTGTTTAACAGAGGACTATGAAACATCTACCTGAAGCATCAGTTACTAGAAAATTCAATTAGCAAAATTAGAAAAAGGAAGTCTTTCAACTTATTTTGGATCATTTTTCTTCTATTCATCATGAAATGTTCAACAGCACAAAAGGTAAATAAGTTAACAACACAAGCAGGAGAAATTAAAGGGAAAATCAAATAGTTTTACACACAGGGCAATAGAGTACCTTCAGTGCCAGGAGGCTGCGGTTTATCTCTGCAGTCTCCACCATGGTCTGCCGGTCATTGCTGCTGACATCTGTGCCCCGCTCGTTTCCTGCTAGGTCCACTAGAGAGAACTTCCCATGAAGCTGCTTATGTCGTCTCAAGATTACCTGCAGGACTGCATGGGACCGGGATGATTTGGCATTGGCAAACGTCTGACCAGATGTTCTAAGTAGAGAGAAGCATCTCAGTCAATCCAGATAAAAGCAGAATACCACAAGTAAGGTCTAGTTAGCGTCTGCGTGAATCAAGAGTACCTAAGGGTTCTAAAAAATAAAGTAAACTAAGTGGCCATTAGGTCTACAATGGGTTGGATGGAAAAAGGTGTACCTGCATGCACTGCCCTTCTCAATCATTTTTATGACATCATCAACAGATGAGACAGGTATTTCATGTAGGCCAACAACCTGGACTTGCTGGTTTTCATCCTCTAGAACACGCAGCTCAGCCTTCTTATTCAGCAAGTCAAAAACCTGCACAACGCATACACTCATTATTATGCACCCAAGCATGTCATTGTCATTTTTATAGATTCGTATGTTCTCACTGTATTTATATTATTGTGGTTAAGAGCATTCACTTACTTGCACACAAAATACTAAACTGAAATTTATTTTTCAAAGTCTTTACCTCAGGTTTTACAAACCTTGCCATTGTATATCTCAAAAAAGGTCACATAAGGGCACAGATCCATTTCAGCATATTTCCTGTGCTGCAAAAGGGTAAATAAATCCTGTGCTGTAAGGTACACAGGCAAAATATTAGTTTATTGTAAAGCAGAATGGATGACAATATGCGGGTACATTCACAAAGTAGCAAATCACCTGCCAATGCATAAATTCCGTTAGAGCTGTTTTGGGTTTTTCCAGAAAAGTCTCCACCCATCGTCTGTAGAGGCAAGGAAAATAAATTAATCAGAAATTACCCTAGCCCTAGGCACAAAACGTAGATGCAACAGCATACATACGTGAGTCTTTCCACTCCCCGTTTGTCCATATGCAAAGCACGTTGCCCTACCACCTTCAAAAATGGTCTTGACCAGAGGTTTGGCAGTGAACCTGGAAACATGACCAAAGACCAAAGAAATACACCGTTATACATTGATATGGCAACTTACAATTAGGAATGACTAAGAACTTGACAAGCTATTGAGCTGAAAAAAAGAGGGGAGCAAAAAAAATAAATAAATAAATAAATAAAAAAAACAACAAAACAAACAAACAAAAAAAACCCAAACCAACAAAAAACAACCCCCCCCCCCCCAAAACAAAACAAAAAAATTTAATTTTTTTATTTTTATTTCAAACACTTCACATTCTCCACTTCAAAATCCACATGCCTACTTATGCAGTAGTGAAACATGCAGTTGGTTGTTACTTTCAATTTCTACTATATGAGCAGAAAAATGAATTGGGATGGGACATAATCAATCTGAGCAATAGGATCACACTTCCGTTACTGTTATGAGTTTTGGGCTACCAACACTCAGTTACAAGATGTGCAGCATGTCCTCAAGTATGAATCTTCAAACAAGGAGCCGATCGAAAGATTTTTACCTATGTAGGACAGCATAATTTTCACAAGTTCATTCCATCTTATAAATGCTAATTAAATTTTTCGTTAAAATAATCCTTTAAGTCACTGTACACAAAACACTGTTACCTGTAAACCAACTCATTAGTGGCATCTTCATCAAATGAGTAATCAAAGTGGAAAAGCTGGTTGTCAAGGTACTTGGTCAGATCCACCTTCTGCTTGGGTTCATGAAACAGGAGGACTCCATTTCCAAGGACACTGACCACATCAATCTCTTTCTTCGTTATCTCTAAATAGTAAGAAAAAGCAAGAAAGGTCAGGGGGGAGGGAGTAATACAAACCACATATACCCTTCATTAAAAAGACAAAACATTAATAAAAGAATCAAGCGTAAAGCTACATTAATAATTTAAGATAGATTAAAAAAAAAATTATATTAGCTTCCCCACCTTTTTTATTTAGAGGCCGCTTGCGCACACACACACAAATCCTATGAAGCTCAACCTTAAGGAAAAAAAAAAAAAAAAATCAAGCCAAAAAGAAAAACAAAAAAGTTAAGTTTATGATGAAATCAGTCATTATAGCACAAGTTGAAGCAATCTATTCACACACTCAAATATCCGATGGGGTAGGCAGGACTGGATAATGTATTTAGGCATTGTAGCTCATTTGTTGCCATGTACAGTTTGTGTAAGTATACTCTTGCCTTTAATAAATGGTCCGTCAGAACTTGCCTTTCATAAATGGTCCGTCAGAAATGGACCTCAGAACCATTCTCGGCTGGATTGATCGTGTGGGTGAATGCTCGGAATAGCAGTGACATAGCCCATGACATTGTACATGTGTGTGCCCACTGCGCAAATAATTGATTTATTGTAGCCTTGGTGGCTGAAACGGAGTGAAATGACCAACGACTTATGCAAGTCTGTAACAGTACACCTAGCTTTAAGTGAGAATAACCAAAACTTGACTCATGTGTCCTGAGTGGATGGTGAGTGGACGATAAGGACGAGATAAAACGTTTGTCACAGTGCAATACTAAACATCGCTTTAATAGTGTACTTTTGGCTTTAAAAGAGTGTACTTTCTGCAGTTACTTACAGGATCAGTCAAAGTCAAAGGAACTTTTTCTAAAGTCTCCCGATATTCTTCAATCATCTGGTAAAACTGCTTGTTTGGTCTGTTCATATCTCCATACTAAGAAAAAACAAACATTAATGTGAGTATATAGCAGTGCTCACTACAATGCCTATAAAAAGGTATTCACCACCCTAATGTCAATTACTTACATTTATACGGTAAAATAAATGATTGCAGAAGTGTTCACCCCCTTCAGGTCAGTACTTAGTCGATGCACCTTCGGCTGCAATCATAAGACGGAGTCTGTCTGTGTCTTAATCAGACTGACACATCTGGACACTAATTTTTCTCCATTCTTTCTTACAAAACAGCTCAAGCTCTATTAGGTTGCTTGGGGATCGAGCATGAACAGCTCTTTTCAAGTCCAGCCACAAATTCTTAATTGGATTGAGATCAGGGATTTGACTTGGCCACTCCAGAACATTCACCTGGTTGTCTTTGAACCATTACTGTGTAGCTTTTGGTGTATGCTTGGGGTCGCTGTCTTGCTGCAAAAGAAATCTTCTACCAAGCCGTAGTTCTCTTCTCTTGACTGAGTCAGACGATCATCCGGGACTCGCCGATATTTTTCTAGATTCATGATCCCTTCTACCTTTACAGGCCTTCCAGGGCCTTCTGCTGAGAAGCATCCCGAACATGATGCTGCCACCACCATGCTTCACAGTGGAGCTGATATGTTTGTGGTGATGTGCAGTGTTTGGTGTACAACAAACACAGTGTCTGGCAAAAAGTTCAATTTTTGTCTCATCAGACCAAAGAACCTTCTTCCCATTGACCTTGGAGTCTCCCACAAGCCTTTGGGTGAATTCCAAGTGAGATTTCATATTAATTTTTTTCAGCAGCAGCCTTCTCTTTGCCACTCTTCCATGCAACTGTGACTGGTGAAGAACAGTTGTACATAGTCTCTTCCATCTGAGTCACTGAAGCTTTTAACTCCTTCAGAGTGGTCATAGGTGTCTTGGTGGTCTCCCTCACCAGTCTTCTTTTTGTCCGGCCACTCAGTTTGTAAGGACGGCCAGGTCCAGGCAGATTTAGACAAGTGTCATACTCCTTACATTTCTAAATGATGGATTTAACAGAACTCCATGGGATGTCCAGTGTGTTAGAAATATCTCCTGACTTTTACTTTTCAGTGACCTTTTCTCTGAGTTGCTTGGAGTGTTCTTTTGTCTTCATGTTGCAATTGCAGCAAATACTGATGAACCAGAAACTGGACCTCCTAGACAGAGGTCTTTTTAATACTACAATCACTTGACACACATCAACTGCACTCAGGTGATCTCCATTTCTCCATTATTGTGACTTATTGCATCAACTAGGTAGACCTCCGTCAAATTAGGTCAGTCGCTTTAAAGGGAGTGAATATTTATGCAAAAACAGATTTTTTTTTCTTACAAACTAATGTCAATTAATTTAAAAAGTGTAAAATAAGTTTTTCCTTTGACATGAAATGCAAATTTTTGTCAAAAAAGCCAAACTATGTTGGCCATGATTTCATTTATAAAAGCAATAAAAGGAGATCATCCCAGGGGGGTGAACACTTTACAGACATTGCATAAAAACTCTACCCTTCCAGTGTGCAACATACCTTTGTTCTCTTGGTCTCTTGGTTTTTTGTTGAAATGGAAATCCTTTTGTTTGCCGTTTTGTTCCCTTCCGGAGCTCGGGAGAGGCGTGGATCTGACAAGAGAACAGACAGGCATCTTGAATGCAAATTACAGTTAAACTTTAACACGGTATGATAGGAAACATGGAGATTCCAATTAAGCTAACTGCTCTCCAACTTTCCAAGTAAATCTGATTTTGCACATTTAGAATATTAGATTAGCAAACAAAGACTTAAATAATTTAATAGCAACTAAGGCACTGATCTGTCATTTAAACCAGCTGTTTAATACTGGGTAATTCACCAGACAAAACAGCTCTGACCCATCCCAGCATGGACTTAACTAGACCTCTTAAGGTGTGATGTGGTATCTGTAACTAAGACATTAGCAGCAGATCTTTTAAGTCCTGTAAATTGCAAGGTGGACCTCCATGGATCAGACTAGTTCGTCCAGCACATTTCACAGATGCGTGGCATGACTGAGATCTGGTGAATCTTTGTCATTTTCCTCACAACACTAAAGAACTTTTGGAGTGTGCCAGGGTGCATTATCTTGCTGAAAAAGGCTACAGCCAGTAGGGAATATCTTTGTCATTAGGTGTGTACTTGGTTTGCAACAACATTTAGGTAGGTGGCGTAGGTCAAAGGAACATCGACATGGATGCCAAGACTCAACATTACCCATAGCATCATACTGCCTCTGCTTGCCTTATTTCCAAAGTGCATCTCTTCCCCAGGTATGGTGTTGCCCCAAAAAGATTCAGACCATGCTACCTTCTATTGACTAGATTTTCTCCAGTCATCTATTCAATTTGGCCCTTCTCAAAGTCACTCATATTCTTACATTCACCTATTTTTTCTGCTTTCACTAGATCAACCTGAAGAAATGACCATTCACTTACAATGACACCTGCAAACCATTCACTGCAACCCTTTGCAGGTGCCATTGTAACAAGATAATCAGTGCTAAGAAATTCACATGTCAGTGGTCTAAATGTTGTGGCTGATTGGTGCATGTTTGTAGTTGCACGCACTTTCTACCAACTATAACTAAAAATACCCAGTAGTTAGAAATACTGAACAAAGTTTATGCTCACTATATTTAACTTACTTGTAGCAGCAACAGAATCACATTCTGAGGCCTCACTCTCAGACACAGCTTCAATGGCAGGCAGCAGAGAAAGTGGTGGTTTGGCAGTTTGCCTCCTCTGATAACTTGGCAAGCCTGATAATCAGCATTAGAACAATGATGAGAAATCACAGATATGTTAATAAAAAGAAAACCCATCGTTAAAATGCTCAACAAGTAAAGCTTTCCATAATCCAAAAATACATTAGGGCTGCGTTGAGAGGCACAACGGCTGGCATTCCAGTCTTGTTCCGTCATGACAGCCACTCCTTTTCAAACAAGAGTTCTTGAGCTCTTTTACAGACATCTAGTCTGTGTTATACATATTCAGTGTCAGTCTCAAAATCATTAGTCTTGCAGGCCAGACCTGTGCATATCATTAGAGAGTCTGGTGTGTTTTGGCACTTAATGTAGCAAACAACCATTAGACTGGAAGGGACAATGCCAAAACCACTAATCATTTTTTAGGAGACAAATAGGGATAGACAACTTAAAATGAAGGACATTAAGAGGCAGAGCTGTCAGCTGTTTGCAAAAATTTGTTGCCCACCAGACAGAATAAACTTAGACGTGCATACACACAGAAGTACATATAGGCAAGCAACTAAATGCCGATAGCTGCAGCCAGCTTTTAATGCTAAAGATATGAGACACTCAGACTCTGTATAGTGTGACTAGTGCATCTGAGGATGATTTAACAAGGATATTGTTTACTGACACCAGAAAATCAACAACAGTGTATCCCTAAAGATACATAAATATAAAGTCCTGATAAAGATAGTCAGTATACTAACCTGAAGGCCTGGAAACAGTAGATGTGGGTACTTCCTGACTGGAAGCATCTTCAGCAGCTATTGTAGAGCTAGTAGACGGAAGTGCAGGTGGACGGAACAGACATGTCTGCCGCGTAGTCATCCTTTTTGGAACTGTTGGCCAAATTAAACAATTAAGTGCAAAGCAACTGGGCAATCACTGTTGCTAAATAATAAATCCAAGTGGATATCTAAGTAACATGACTGAATTAGGAGCAAAATGCTTTTGAATCTCCATCTCTCAGTAGACTGAGGTAAGATCATTCTCTACATCTGGATTTCACTACAGAAGTGAAAATGTTATGAAGAAAAGTTGTGAACCACATGCACAGTACTCAAGAGGATGTGCAGAAGGGGGTAGATCAAGTTAAGCATAAAGCACAATGATTTGAATTTTAGAGCCCCAGAGAGTGCATTGGTTAAACAGGTGAAAAAAACTGCATGCAAACCTGGTTCCTCAGAAGGACCGGCTAGAAGCGCAGCTTCAAATAGGAAACACATGTTAACATTACAAAGCTATACATGAGAACACTGCAATGCCTGAACAAACAATCACAGCAGAATGTCACTTACGTTCTGAAGGAGCAGGTATCTTTGATGTCTTTGGAGGAAGCTCAGCTTTCTGAAAGACAAAGACAAGACATTACCGCCA
>JBBIGA010165922.1:2500-16964 GCA_037576975.1 Alestes dentex | reverse complement strand
CACAGACACACAAACACACACACGCACACACAAAAACGCACACGCACACACACGCACGCACACACACACGCGCACACACACACACACACACACAAACACACACACACACACACACAAACACACACACTCACACACACAGACACACAAAGACACATACACAGACACACACTCACACACACACTCACACAAACACACAAACACACACACAGACACACAAACAGACACATAAACACACACACACAGACACACAAACACACACAGACACACAAACATACACACTCACACACACACACACACACAGTGGCATCTCATAACCAGCATCTCACCATGAATGACAAGCCAGTGCTTAGTCTGAGTGTGAGTGTGTGCATTAGTGTGCACGTGTGCGTGCACGTGAGAGTGTGCGTGTGCGTGCTCCAGTGTGTGTAAGTGTGTGTGTGTGTGTGTGCAGCGGGTGTGTTCAGTGGGTGTGTATACGCGCAATCACTTTTTCCTGTTGGACATTGTACCTATCAAAAACAGAAGACAGGGCAGACACATTTCTCCCTTCGCTGCTGAGGGTAAGTCTCTCTCTCTCTCTCTCGCCCAGACTTCACCAAGCTGCTCCGGAGGCAGTGCAGACTTTAGCATATGAGGATTAGTCTCACATTTTTTCAGGTCAGCTTTAATGCGAGCTTTCTGCTGGTCCTTACTGAATTCTGACCCTGTTCTGACCCTATTTGTGGTCACCTTAGTGCAAGGACAGGCTTGAGTTCAGTCAGAAGACATGCTGAGTGGACTGCGGGCCTGTGTTGCCTCATTAGTGATACGTTAGTTTCAGCCTCAACCCCTTAAAAGCCACTCTGTTGAACGTATAATTCTGGAACTGCTATGAATTATTCAGTATCTATGAAAGCTATGAAACTAATGGAAGTTCTGTGGCGGATTGAAGTGCTGGCCCACATGCAGGCCCTCAGGGCTTAATAGGTTAAATAGAAAGTATGAGCATGTGTGGAAAGGGGGGGGGGTGTGTCTTTGTGCATACGTGTACGCTGTAAGACTTTGAGGTTGAAATCCTTTCCCTTGAATTCTAATGAGGAAGTATCACTGTTTCTGCTTCTTCTGTGACGTTGTTGGTGTTAGATGGTTGTCTTTACCTCCTAATGATACGTATATGTGGGATGATCCTGGCCAGGTGTTCTCTCTCTCTACCTTTCACACACACACACACACACACACACACACACACACACACACACACACACACACACATGTACACCCACAGGTCCAACATGCACATCATTTTTGCCGGTTTTGAAGTTCAATGGTGTTGAGAATAAAGAACTTCTGACTTCTGACTGTGTTAGTGAGGTCAGGTATGTTGGACCATTACTTCTGAATGTTAACAGAATTCCAACTCATCCCAAAGGTACTGGAAGGAGCTCCATCACTCCAAAGAATGCAGTTAAAGTGTTTCATGGTCCAGCGCTGGGTTTTTTTACCCCCTAGCCAACACTTGACTTTGGGCCTTGTGTCGTTAGGCACATGTGCAGCAGCTCCAGAGCGTCCCATCCTACTGACAGTGCTTCCTATCGCTTCATACAAGTGTCTGCTTGCAAAACACACAAATTACAGAAGCCTGAAATGTTTCTGGTTAATTTTCATGTCGACACACCTGAAAATCGCCTTTATATTCATGGATATTTCATAACAAACCAAGTCCTGCTCTAAAACAAATAGGGTTTTTCAAGAGCAGAAAGCATGTTTTTTTTTCTTTACCTTTTTTTCTTTCCCAACTTTTTTGCTCACATTAAAGGAATAAAAACACTTTTTTGCACTTTTTGTTTCCAACAACAGTACTTTTGAGTGGTTGCTGCAAATTAATCTAGATCTATATCCAGCCCAGTCATTTTCATTACAGACCTTTTAATCCTCAGTGCTAATCGTCAGTGCGAGGCTGGCAATTCCCTAAATGACACAGTTTATTTAAAACATAAACCTCCTTTAGTTAACATTAATTTTCTTACACACATGCAGTTTCTATAAAGAGATATAAATTAAGATTAAGAACAGACTTCAAATGGAAAATCTGGCTATTTAAAAGTACACTGTAGGGACAAAAGTATTGGGATGCCTGACCATTACACCAACAGGTCTCACAATCTCCGTTCCAGTTCATCCCAAAGGTGCTGGATGGGGCTGAGGTCAGGGCCAGTCAAGTTCTTCCACACCGAACTCATCCATCCATGTCTTTATGGACTTTGCTTTGTGAACTGGGGCACAGTCGTGTCCCAGTACTTTTGTCCATGTCGCGTATCTTTGAATTGTTTCCTAAACTTTTTGAGTTTTGCTAAAAATAAACGAACAACATAGATACCTCCTAAAAGTTGAGGCCACTTTCATTAACTGGTCAGGCAACACGGATCCATGTGTTTGAGAACAGAAGCTGTAGATCCATGAAGGATTCAGGATCAGTAAACGTCAGTAAAGAATAAGCAGTGCATCAGTTTTGATGTCATTTTAAAACCTGCTTGCCTCAGATGAACTTCCTCCTGATTAACTCTTTTAGGTATGACAGTTGTTTCATACATTTTTGTTTCATTTTTGAATTGTTTCCTAAACTTTTTGAGTTTTGCTAAAAATAAACGAACAACATAGATACCTCCTAAAAGTTGAGGCCACTTTCATGAACTGGTCAGGCAACACGGATCCATGTGAGCTGAACACCAGTGACTATCGCAACCAAGCTCCATTCTTTAGGTGATTTTTCAGAAATGTCCAGTTATTTTTTAACTGTTACCTGTTACAGTCAGTATGAGACAGACGCTGAAGTGTTCACATGGGTCTTGCTGCGGGGGAGTGAAGGCACTGGAGGACTGGGTCAGGCTCCCTGAGGGCTTTGCTTCCGGCTGCTGTATCTCCTTAAGAGCGCGGGGGATTAAGAGGAAGTTAAGATGCTTTAATCGAATTAACCCTTTGAGTTTACTTCCCGTCATGTGTGGTGGCTGATCCCCGCTGTCACCCGACACCTCCCGGCCTCTTCTGGGAGGTTTCCCTGGTAACCCTGCGAAGGACGCGGCGGCGACTACACTCGCATGTGTTTTTAATTAAAGAGGAGCGGTAATGGAGACGTTTAGTGGCAATTTGGTGTCCCTCGTGGCAAAGCTCTCTCTCTCTCTCTCTCTCTCTCTCTCTCTCACTCTCTCTGTCTTTCTTTTTCCCTCTCTCACCTCCCCCCTCACCAGCTACACCCTAGCATTGTCAAATAAATCAACACCTCAATTTAGAAGACTTTTACTCCCTGTGTGTTTATGCAAAGAATGTCTGAAATGAGGTTGAAGAATCTGATGCTGCCAGTTTCAACGGCACTGATTTTGGAATACTACAATCGGTCCTGATTCATTATAAGCTTATCCAATCAAGAGTATGCTCAGTTTTATGTCAGAAATATGTTTCTCCTATCCCATACTATGTTCCTCAGGTCCCCTTTATGCATTCAGCGACATAAAAGAGACTCTTAATTTAATCCAAAGCAATCTAATGAAAAGGAATCGGGGGTGAAATGTCATGCTTTAATATTAATATTTGATACTTATAGTTTAGTAGGGATTTAACACACTATATAATAGCGGTGACCCATCACTATAAACCTTGTTTCTTCGAACAGTAGCTTTACAGAGGAAGGAAAAACATTCTTAACTCACTATTAACGTCTATGTAAAAATATTTTTGTGTTTCAGTATGTTGGGCCATTTCTCTTTAGGAACTGACCATGAAATGGAAAAACGTGAATGTATTTTATGTCTTTGTTTTTCATTTTTTACTTTTTAAATTATATACATATAAAAGTAAAACAAAAAAAGTAAAAAAGACAAATGGAAACACAGGATTTTGACAGTCTGACAGAAACCCAATGGTTTGGCTCCCACTCACAGTCAGTGATGTGTCTAGAAGTTCCAGCAGTCCTGGAGCAACATTTTCCCTCACACAATTAGTCCCACCCACCATAAACCAAACCTGATTGGTTGATTAATTATGTTGGTATTTAATCTGATATGGTAGATCTTCAATCCAGAGCCTGAAGGAAAAGAATCTGATTGGATAATTTTCCACTGGCAAGATTATAACTCTGTTGTTACCAACTGAAGCTTAATAATGAAATGAGTACAACTGCAGTGTTTGCCAGTTTTAAACACGATTCTTTTGAGAAAAATCATTTACCCTTCTTCAAAAGCCTAGAAGGCCCTCAGGGTTCGCCCTTGCTGTACAATAGTGTCAGTTTTTCAGAGTCAGAGCAGCAGCTGTAGGTTCATAAGGGTGCCGTTTGCACTGAGGGTTAATTGTACATATATAGAAGACGAAAGGACTGACTGTTGGCTTTGGTGATTTGCTCTTGAGTGTTTGAGAACAGAAGCTGTAGATCCATGAAGGATTCAGGATCAGTAAACGTCAGTAAAGAATAAGCAGTGCATCAGTTTCGATGTCATTTTAAAACCTGCTTGCCTCAGATGAACTTCCTCCTGATTAACTCTTTTATGTGTTTCACACATTTTTGTTTCATTTTTAGTCCCCTCTTAAAATTGTCACTGGCTATTTTATCAGAAAACCCTGCCTTGCTTGTGCACAGTTAGACTGTTAGACAGTTAGAACCTCTTCTTGTTGGATATGTTTGGGTGGCAGACTTCTCTCAACCTAGCAGAGACACTGATATTGGAAAAACCACCTTAGTCA
This sequence comes from Alestes dentex, assembly GCA_037576975.1. Classification (NCBI taxonomy): domain Eukaryota; kingdom Metazoa; phylum Chordata; class Actinopteri; order Characiformes; family Alestidae; genus Alestes; species Alestes dentex. The sequence goes on along the minus strand of JBBIGA010165922.1, from coordinate 12,254 downwards.
ATTAGTCAACAGTGAACCTGTGGTCAAAAACTATGAGATTGTGAAACTGGCATAGATGGGCTACCATATGTAATTGCACATCTATACGTGAACCTATAAGGCAGGAGGATGTACAAGTAAGGAGCCAACAAGTGTATTTGTGCTGTCTTTAGACACTTTTCCATATGTCTACAAGGAACTGGACTGTACTTAAACTGTACTGTGATGGTACTGAAGTTGTATCAGTTGTCTCAGGTGTATCAGTTGTATATGTGAACTGGGAGGTGGTGGAGGCCTAGTGGGTAGGATACTTGGCTCTGGACCAAGAGGTCATGTGTTCGAATCCTACCTTCAGCAAACCACCACTGGGTTCCTGAGCAAGGCCCTTAACCCCAAGTTGCTCCAGGGAGACTGCCCCCTGTAGTTAGGGAATGGAAGTCGCTTTGGATAAAAGGGTCTGCTGAATGTTGTAAATGAAAATGTATCAGGTTTTGATTTTCCTGTGTATCTCAGTCCAGTAACGAAGTTTCTGACTCAATTCTCTCCCCACAGTTTATAGCCAGTTGTCCCAAAATCTTGAGTGTTGCTTTTGTTTTTTTAAAATTATTTATAGTCTTATAGTTTTTTTTTTCTCTGTATAATGTATCCGTGTGATGAAAACTTAGCCCAGCCAAGTTGTTAGTGATGTCCTGGATCATCTTCGTGTTTCTCACAGAGTTAAAGAGAATTTTCGTCATCGAAAACTCCTACTGAAATTTATCGTCAGCTAAAACAGATAGGCGTGCTTATATTTTGTCAACATCCCAGTTGTTAGTTTGTATCTTCATTGTTTTTTTTGTGGAGACAGTAAAAAGTAAAAATGGCCTCTTTCCAAGTTATGATGACATTTTGACCAATCAGAAAACGGTGATGCTGCCAGCTCGGCTGCGGCCCACTTTTAGCCCTGCTGTGGAACAGCTCAGGTCTCTTTATTTGTAATGGAAAAACACGTGTTCGCGGTACGGCGCCGTTCCTTGTGCCAGTGGAGAGGCACCTTTTCTGTTGAGCTGAAATGACAGCGATGTCGGTAGAGGGGAGCTTGTGTGTGTGGAAAGGAAGAGCAAAAAGCAAAAACTTTAATAGTCATCAAGTAATAATGACCACGGCGGTCATAATGAGGCGGAGGTGAAGAGCACTTTGTAGGAAACCCTATTTAGAGATGCTACAGTCAGTTAATTAGCCGGTGGAGCACTGGAGCATTTAGGCCCGGCATGTGGCTCGACGGCCTGCGATGGCCCGCTGATGAAAGTGATGAATCGCTGTCATTGGGCTTGTTCCATACTTTATCAAGTGATTAAATATTGAATGTAAAATAGACAGCTCCCGCTGCGCATGGAGGTCATTTTCAGACTGGCACATTAATCAAAAGGCTTTTTTTTCTGTCATCGCTACCAACGAAAAGCAGCACCACTGGAGCAGCCCCAGACACTACACACCCAGGATCAGACACCTGAGCATCCAGGGTTCCTTCTGAAATCAAGGATATTCATCTGGAGTTTGTCCCACCCTTAGCTACAGTAAGAGTCTATACTATTCTGGACGTTGGATGTTGCTGTGTGGATTTGATGGCATTCAGCCACAAGAGCATTAATGAGGCACGGTACTGATGTTCACTAACACCATTCCAGCTCATCCAACCGCTCATCCTCAAGGAGAACCCAGTTCCACCACTCTGCAGGCTTTATAGCCCTCTAGCTGAGGCTTGGCATTGAGCCTGCTGACCTTAGACTCATGTGCAGCTGTTCCATAGTGTCCTGTTTTATCGGTAATGCTCTTCGCTCGAGCCAACAAATATCAATCATTTTGCTACAAAAACGCAGGCCAGTCCTAAACTAAAGAAGAAAAATTTTTACTCTAAACACCGACTGATGGAAAATGTGGTAAAGTCTTTTCACAGCTTTTTCTTGCTTTAATTCTCCTTCTAATTAGTTAATTAGCTCGACCCGGGAGTAGTTTATTCATATCATTTTGACCATCCATCCATCCATCCATTTTCTGAGCTGCTTATCCTCCCTAGGGTTTGGACTCCAAACATGACTTGGCTGGCTGACCACGTATTGATTAAGTGGAAAATGGGTCGAATTGTTTTTGAAAAACTTTTTCTTGCTTTAATGCCCATTTAAAATACATCCTTTTTGTTGGTGGGCTGCTAATTAGCTTGACTTGGGAATAGTTTATCCAGATAATATTGTCTATCCATCCATCCGTCCTTCATCAGAGCTGCTTACCCTAACCAGGGTTCGGCCTACAGGCATGACTTTGTAAGTGGGAGTAAATGGAAAATTAATATTGCAAATTCAATATTTCACAACTTTTCCTTGCCTTAATTCCCTTTCTAAATGCACCCTCTCCATTGCTAGAGAGCTAATTAACTCCACTCTGGTTTATCTGGATAATATTATCTATCCATGCTTCCGTTATCTGAGCCGCTTACCCTCACCAGGGTCACAGCGGGTTGGAGCCCATTCCAGCTCTTGGATAATGTCATGATATTCCGCAAAACACATTTTTGTTTCAAAATATTGTTCAGTCACTACAGAAGCTTCCTTGGCCTGGCTGTGGTCTCCACTGACCAAGGACCTGAAAGTCCATTCAGGGTTTCATTTCCATCTGGCTGCGTGGGAGCAGGACACTTTATTCTCTCTGTGGGGGCAGGTTGTGTTTCCTTTCCTCTGTTAGACCCCTGGTTGCTTTCTGCTAGGAAATACTCTACCGAGACATTGCCTCATGTCTCGTGGGTGACTTTTGACGGTCAGTTTTATCCATTTTCTCAGATAACAACCCATGCCTTTACTGTGTGAGGCAAAGCCACTGGACACTTCGTTCATTTTTACTCAGGAAGGAATGAAATGGTTCCAAAATGATGGTGCAGTGAAAGCGTCGGCTTTAAAGGTCATGTGTTTGCTGAAAAGATGGTCCACTCAGGGACACTTCCCCATGCCATCTAAGGAAGGAAGACGAAGGCTTGTTTTTGCTCTTCAGGTTGTCAAACTGTTTAGTAACAGTCAATAACCCTCACTGGTCACTTTACTAGAGCCCTCTGCCCTGGACTTCCACTCATTGGCCACTTTATGAGCTCCAGCTACCATTTGGGTCCACTCTGTAGATGCATAGTTACAGACTGCAGCCCTTTATATATTTTTGTATACTGTACAGTTCTTCTCTTTATTATATTGTTATATTGTATAGTTTTTATTTACATTGGTTATGCTGCTTTCTTGACTTGTTAGCGTATCTTATCTTATCTTATCTTATCTTATCTTATCTTATCTTATCTTATCTTATCTTATCTTATCTTATGTTGCAGAACAGTTCATCACCCATCCATCATTGTACAGTTTTTGACCACCAGGAGATGTGTGTGTGGTGCTAGTATGAGAGTATCAGGCACAGTGCAGATCCACCACGCAAAAATTTCCAGCCAAGAGTGTCTCAGAAACCACCCACTGATAAAAGGCTTGATAACAGCTGATAGCAGTGGGCATTTTGGTCAAAATATATATTCAGGTATCAAATTGCAGTGCTTAGTTTTCATTGTCTTTTGGAAGAAGAACCGTTAAGGCTACCAGACAAGGCTACCAGACATGTCCAGGTTGACCTCTAGAACTGCTTCCAAGAGATGTGGGCGCAACTCAGTTAACTCAAGTCAACTCCAGCTGCAGTTTGTAAAGATACAATGGCCTATCAAGTGACTCGGAGGAAGCATCTGCTAATCTTCACACTCTCGGTGTTGGAGAAACTGTGTTGTGGCTAGTAGAATCTGAATTGGACTTCCCCCCCCACAAAAATGAAATTTACACCAAGAAAGTCAGTCTCAGATAAAGATACAACAGCTAATCATCTGATACCTCAGCTCATAGCTTTTAGCTGGAAAACAGCTAGCTTGTGAAGAGTAATTTAGCTCATAGCAACATTGTTAGGCCATAACTAAAAACAGCCAAAACCACTTTTCAGTTCCACTTTAAATGGAGTAGCAGTTAAGGGGCTGTGCAGGCACCAGATTAAAAAAATATCTTTTAAATGAGTAGGAAAAACAGGGTATGTAAAGGTTTAGCCATATCATTTCTTTAAGGCTAAATATTCATATACCCTGTTTTTATGCTCATTTAATACTTTTTATTTTTAATACCAGTCATGTGGCTCAGATTCGAATGTTCCACTCCACCTTAAACGAGGCGGCTTTTACGGTGCTGTGCAGCTCCAGAACGTCACAGTTACATGATTTAAGGAGGAACTGAAAAACTGGAATGCCTCAGACTGAAAGCTCAGACTCTTGAGTAAAATCTGACCCTACAGTTAGGTTATTAACAGTGGTGGCGCTATTTGAGTGACAGCAGAGCATGTGACTAGTCCAAAATGCACAAATGGGCTCTAATCGTACCGAGGCATGGTGAAATGAAGCTGCCAGTGAGTGCATTGTGAAATATTGGAGTTGACTGAGCTGAACTTGCATTTGAATAGTGTGGAACTGGTTGAAGTAGAACCAGGAAGAGAGAGGCCCACAGGCGAGGAAATGCATCACTCTGAGCGTGCTGTCTGTGGTTGGGTCTCTGACACACCCACTCGCTCTTTTTCTCTCTCTCTCTCACACACACACACACACACACACACACACACACACACTCACACGGCTCCTTTTGTAACTGACATCCTGAGCACTTGAGGGTCCGCTGCCTGGTATTACACGTGGCCTGACCACTGCTCCTGTCTCACACTTCGGCTAAGGTAAAGGAAAACGTCTCGCACTGATCTGTCACTGCTTTTCTTCTTATCGCCACGGCGAGAAATAAGATCACGGCATCATATATGTGAGCATAATTATATGAGTTTCGGAGTATCAAATACGTGAGATCTTTTTTAGACAGTTTTATTTTAAGATGACCTTATCAAGCAACCGCAGTGGCATAATTGTACTTCTACTACAAGCGCTTGATTGAAATGACCCACCAGTGTAGTTATATTACTCTCTAATGATAAAACTACTTGGGATCGTTGTTACTCATATGCACTCACATACAGTCATGTCCCCGGTCAAATGACATTTGGACTGAAAAGAAGTACACGTCCTTCACTGAGAATACAGGTTAAGGCCCAATTAGTGCTTATTAGCAGAATTTAACATACTGGGGCCTAAAATGCACCTTTTTATGTTTTAGCCTCTTCCGCTGTGTCAAACTGTGCAAATAAGTGAAATGCTACAGGAGAATGATGTATTTACGCTTGATCCCTGCCTTATTTTCACTATTAAAAATGAACAAACCCTCATTTGACTAGGGTGTTCAATCTACAGCCATAGTTTTCTTTGTTGTTTACTCACATATTGAGGTGTATTGACCACAGATGCATTTCTTTGAAGTGAAAATACACCACTGGTTGTTTTACAAGAGTTTTTGCACTGGTGGGTCATTAGCATTCGGTAGCTAAATAGGTTGTGTTTGGGTGGTTGTGCATTTCGCTCTTAGTAAGCAGTGTTTGTTCCTGAAAGTTGCACTTTGTGACTGACTGGCTGGCTGGTTCTTTTTTGTGGCTGTGTGTGTGTGTGTGTGTGTGTGTGTATTGGGGCCATTATTATGCATCAGGCATCTCCAGAGTGTTGGGGAAAGGGCCTGTATTGTGATTGCGACAATGAAAACCATCCTTTCTGCACCTCAGCATGGTGCTCCCTCTCACACCCTCACACATAGGCGAGCACACATGGGCCCCCCAAAGCCTCCGAGGAGGCTGCTCCCCCTCACACGGGCCAAAACCGGCATCCATACATGGCCTTACTGAGCTTGGAATGATCACTTTATGGAGGCTTTAGCGAGGCGAGTCAAAGCCATGTAAAAATTTGAGTATGTAAAACTCACTTCCTTTGTGAAACTGTCCAGACTAGGCCAGTTTGGTTTTGTTTAAACAGCTCAGCCTTCAGCCAGAGGAGGCTATTCATTTTCTCCCAAACTCCTCGCTGCCTTAATTCATGTTTGAAGTCTTTGTTTCAAGCTGTTTTGCTTTTATCTAGTAGTTACTGTTACCAAATCCCTGAAAGTAGCATACATATAATACAACAGTCTAATTTGTGAGGGATTCGAATGCGTTCAGTATGTGTCCAGACAAGCTCCGGCCTGGCTGGATGGTTTGTAGATCAAGGGTATGTTGCAAAATTGAGTTTTTACTCTCTTATGCTCATCATCGCGGTCAGATCAAAACCTCCAAATTCCGTTTTTAGGTGGGTTTATTTTGTTATGCCATTTGAAAGCGCTGCCCATGGGATTGTGAACTTTTCATAAGCAGTAGAAGTGGTCCAGAATCTCCATACATGAAAAAATGGTTATGAAAGTGTGTAGAGATCTCTAGAGATGTAGATGTATGTATATACTTATGATATGTATATCTATATATTTACACTCCAAATCAACAGAACATAGACCTTACTATGGCAGTATTGCTTAGCTGACCTAATTAAACATTATTTTTAAGTTTCTGGACCCTGCAAAAGGTTTATCCACACACCCAGAGCACATATGCCATGGTCAAGATGCTTGCAGGCCAATAATAACATTTAGTGATTGGTTAGAAGCTCATACTGCAAGTAATTTCCTCCAGGATCGTATCCCGAAGGCCGATATCACAGTGATGCTTGGCACCCCTACAGTCCACAAAGGGTCCCTTGAGTGATGCCATGGAAGAATCACCTGGAGGTCCCCAAAGAACCACATTTGAAAAGGAGATTTAAGGTTTTAGGACTTTAAAAATCTGGAAATGTTCTGTACCAAGTTAAGGGTTCTCCTGAGAGAAGGTTCTTCACTCTCAAGTTTCATTAACAAAAGTGATTCCCTACAGAAGCATCCACTGAACAAAATCCAAAAGTGGCGTCTCTTTATCTTTGGTCTGTTTTTTCAGAGAATGTAGAGAGTGTGGTTATGACTGTATGAATCATTCATGGCCGCTGCTCATCAGCATTAGCACGGCCTGCTACGCGCTGCACGGCCCAGTGCTCAGCCTTTATCAGCAATCAGGCCGTGTTTCTAGCATAGCGTGAGCACGGGGAGCAGTCAGAAGTGTCTGTGTGGGTTTTTCCTTTTTTTTTTTCATTGCGGGGGCTGAGAAGGTCCATGGCTCCTCAAAGAATCACAGTGTTTTCAACTAATTGATTTTATAGGTCAATTGCTTATTCGCCTCATTCCATGGTCAGCAGGGGGGCTAGGGTGGTCTTCAGTGGTGTGCAAATGAATGGAGGGGAGGAGAAGATAAGGGAGGAGAGGAGAAAAACATGAGAAGAGAAGAGAAGGGAAGGGAAGGGAAAGCAAGAGAAGAGAAGAGGAGAGAAGAGCAGAGAAGAGGAGAGAAGAGAAGAGAAGAGAAGAGAGGAGAGGAGAACTGAGTAGAGAAGAAGAGAACTGAGTAAAAGAAAAGAGTAGAGAACAGAAAAGAACTGAGTAAACAAGAAGCAAGGAGAACAGAACAGAACAGAAGAGAGCAGGACCGAACAGAGAAGAGAACTGAGTAAAAGATAAGAGTAGAGAACGGAAGAGAACTGAGTAGCAGGGCTGAGTAGAGAAGAACTGAGTGGTAGAGAGGAGAGGAGTAGATAAGAAGAGAGGAGAACTGAATATAGGAGAGCTGAGTAAGAGAGAAGAGGGAAAAAGAAGGGAAGAGATGAGTAAATAACTGAATAGAAGAGAATGAAGACAGGAGAGGAGGAGAGGAGAGGAAGGAGGGAGTGGGGGAGGAGTGGAGTGCTCTTTTGGATTAGTGTGAGCTCCTTGGCAATCTGCATGTGAATGACTGAGAACAGCTTTAGCCGTTACCCCCGCTCTCTCTCTCTCTCTCTCTCTCTCTCTCTCTCACACACATACACACACATACACAGTCAGTAAGAGAGAGAGAGAGAGGTTCATTAGCACTAACACCCTGCACATCTCTAAGCAGGAGGAGGCTAAAGTTTTTGCTCCTCTGAGAGAGACAGAGAGAGACCAAAACAGAGGGGCGAGAGAGAAACAGAAAGAGTTGGAGGCCTTTTTGTTTTCGCTGCGTAGAGCGGCCGAAGCTTCTGGAGCAGTGGATTTGCCCTGGCTTGGTTAGAGCTTTGTGAATGAGAGAAGGTAAGAAGTTTATATCCTCCAGGCTGAGCCTCGCTGGCCTTCCGATAACAATGCGGCCAGTGGCCCCCGCAAGGGGGAGGGGTGGCCACTTCTGTTCAAAAAAAAAAAAAAAAAAAAAAGATTTGTCAGAGTTTGCTGCTTTCTTCAAGCAATTTGAGGAAGCAGAAATGCTCCTGCTGCATGTTTATGGCCGAACTTTCGAGTGTTTCCTTTCATGTGAGTGTCTCTGCTGCTGGGTTTTGCTCTGTTAGTGCTTCGCATATTGACCTCATTCGTGGGAAATAGACTAAAAAAAGTGAGAAGCTTGTGTATGCACAGAAGAGAACAGTAGGATTCACTGCAGAAAGAAGAAAATGAACTCTTCTCAGTGCTGGGGTTCTTACTGCAGTGACCAGGACCAGAATTCCTCACTTAATTTGAGCTGACCTGTAATTATATTACAATTACATCTGTTTTTGTGGGCAGATTTATCTATTACCAGTGTAGTCTTTGCCTAAGTGATGCTGGCAGTGTGAAAACCCCTTTCAACCTCTGGGTTTAGGAACAATCAGCCGTTCTCAGGGCTGAATTTATCCTGACAAGGCCTGGCATGTGGTTTCTAATTGCCATTAGCCCATTATCTTGTAAGATGCGAAGAGAGTTGGAGCTAAAATAAGAAACGCCTCGTTCCTCCAGTGCAGAGCCGCTACATCTCCAGCTTTAATTATACTTACGCATCTGCTATTGTTTCTGCTCAGGAGGCCGTGCTGCACCGAAACTAATGACTAACGTCTAGCAAGGTTTACTTGATGAAAGTGATGAAGATGCAGCTGCGTCTCAGACAGCAGATTGGAACTCCAGATAGATCAGATTTAGCAGCTACGAGCTGCTGAAACAACTCCTTATATGTTCAGCACTGTCTGACCCCAAGTGACCCCCACACTATCTGATTTTATAGGTCAATCACTTGTTCTCCTCATTCCATGGGGGCTAGGGTAGTCTTCAATAGTGTGCACATGGAGAAGAGAGGAGATGAGAAGAGAAGAGAAGAGAAGAGAAGAGAAGAGAGGAGATGAGAAGAAAAGAGAAGAGAAGAGAGGAGAAATAAGTAGAAGAGAAGAGAGGAGAAATGAGTAGAAGAGAGGAGAAATGAGTGAAAGAGAAGAGATGAGAAGAGAAGTGACGAGATGAGAAGAGATGAGAAATGAGGAGAAGAAAAGATAACTGAATAGAGGAGAACTGAGTAAAGAGAAGATAAGAGAAGAGAAAAGAAGAGAACTTAGTAAAAGAGACGAGAAGAGAAATGAGTTGAAGAGAAGAGAAGTAAAGAGATGAGAAAAGAAATGAGTAGAAGAGAAGAGAAGTAAAGAGATGAGAAAAGAAATGAGTAGAAGAGAAGAGAAGTAAAGAGATGAGAAGAGAAGAGAAATAAGTAGAAGAGAAGAGAAGTAAAGAGATGAGAAGGGATGAGAAATGAAGAGAAGAGAAGAAAACTGAGGAAAAGAGAAGAGAGGAGAACTGAATAGAGGAGAACTGAGTAAAAGAGAAGAGAGGAGGAAAGAGAACTTAGTAAAAAAGACGAGAAGAGAAATCAGTTGAAGAGAAGAGAAGTAAAGAAATGAGAAGAGATGAGAAATGATGAGAAGAGAGGAGAACTTAGTAAAAGAGAAAAG
>JBBIGA010165874.1:0-16965 GCA_037576975.1 Alestes dentex | reverse complement strand
CACACACACACACATACACACACACACACACACACACACACACACACACACACACACACACACACACACACACACTATCCAACATTTTGCTACCCCTACATCATGTAAAAATAAAAAGTTAAAATCAAGATTTCAACATTAAATAGATGTCTTCAGCATCACATGGATTTCTACACATGACTTACTAAATGGAATATGCTAAAAATACTAAAAATACAAGAAAATATGCTATTTCTGTGTTTTACTATTCTTTACACCTTACTCTGGACTGATATTCACAGCACTTGATCACTAGATGAATTCTTTGATATGCCAGATGTTTTCTGTGACTAGAAAACGAATCTAAATGAATTCCATTGTAATACACCATCATTCTAAAATCTCCTCAGATTTTCTCACAAACACAAATGTAATATTGACTGAAGGTTTAGTTGAGTTTTTCTCCTTACCTCTTGTTGCAGTGAGTCAGAAATAGTGAATAAACAATTACGCCATGCTTTTATTATCGCCAGCGGTAACTGCTTCTTCTAAAGCTGCATTCACAAACTAGTGGAAAATGTGCGTTGTGTGCTGTGTTCAAAACTTCAGCACTCAAGCTTGCAAGCCAGTCATCAGACACTCAAACTCAGACATGCCCCCAAAATATGCTTAAGTGATTAGCATATAATTTAAGAAAACCTCAAAAACATACTAAATGGTTTTTAACATTTTCAGTAGCTTTTGGCACTGTTCATGCACACGGAAAAATGGCGAGTGATCCTTACAACCTATAATAATGCCAAGCATCACATCTACTAGTAGTGGCTAGAATTAACACTGTCCAATGCTCCTAACTACACTAGATGTACAAAAGTATTGGGACACACCTGTTTTTCAGGGTTTGGCCGAGACCCCTTACTTCCAGTGAAGGACAACCTTAATGCTTCAGCATAGCATGACATTTTGGACAACGTCATGCTCCAACATTGTGAACACAGTTTGAGGAAGAACCTTTTCTATTCCAGCATGACTGTGCCAATTTCAAATTCCCACAGAAACTCCAAAAAGCCTTCCAAGTAGAGTGGAAGCTGTCATAGCTGCAAAGAGGGACCAATTCCATATTAAAATCTATGTATTTGGATGCAATGTCATTACAGTCCCTGTTGCTGTAATGGTTAGGCGTCCCAATACTTTTGTCCTTATAGTGTATATGGATTACCAAAGGTGATAAAACCTTTATCTAATTATAACTAGTTGTTAGGGAATCAGGAAGGGTTTAAGATGTGTTTTCTGTAGTCTCAAACGTGTCTTGTGCTGGTATTTGGACTCGCTGGTCATCAGTCACGTCAAATATTGTAGTTGATCTCGACCAAGTCCAGTGGCCTTTAAAAAAACCAGTGTTTTCACTAGTAGTGATGGATCACCTTGCCAAAATCACTGCAACAAATCGAAAGCACCCATCATGTTTGTCAAAACGACCCCTCGCCCCCCTTAACAACACAAAAATGGCAGTAACGGTCGTCAAAACCACTAAGTGAGCCTGTTCAGAAAATGAGCAGTGGTTTAATTATTTCAAAGTCTGTCTAGAATGAGCATTATCACTGGTCATATGATAACCAATTGTATGCCTTCCAGAACTCGTCTCTGCTCTCTGAGCATGATGAATCCATGCTCATTATTTTCAGTTCTGCCAAAGATGCAACGCTGGCGAGTGAATCAGTGAAACGGATTTACTTAAAGTAAATAATGGCCTCATTTGATCCTGCAGTGTTGTTGCACTGCACTTGCCTTCTGATCATTACAGATAACCGTGAAAATAATCATCTAAAAGTAGAAGATACACTGTCTCCAGCATCACACAGACACACGTTATAAACAGGCCAGTGAGTCTCGAAGAGGGTTTCTCGGTCTGAACTCTCTGTCCCATTTGGATTCAAACCTCTTTGGACTCAGACTTGCCTTGGGGTAGGACATGTTTAGACTTGGTCTTGAACCTCTATGGATTCAGTCTTGACCGGGCATCGATTTATGGTGTCAGATACAGTCCTATTAGATCACTGCAGTACAGCATGGACAGCAAAATCGTATCTGGCAAACCCAATCAGTAGCATAAAGCTGTCTCAGTTTCCATTAAGACATCGCCACCTCTTCTCCAGCTTTCTGTTTTCTTCTGTTGCCATTGTTTTCCCGTAGGACAATGGACAAAGAGGTAATTGTTTATTGAGAAAGAGGCGGTTGTTCGACCCAAACGAGTGTGAGCGTGAAGAGGCCATCAGGGAAGTATCGGCCTCTCCTCAGCACGCCCTACAAAGGAGGAGATGACACAGAATGGGCGTTTGAGGTCTTCACACAGCAGTTCAACCCACAAATAAGTATACAAAGGCAGGAGCTATGTGTTATGCAAAAGACACTGGCTTTAGACTATATATAATGGACTGGAAATTCATACTGCAGTGCAGGTGCAAGATACATTTTGAATTCCAAGCTAACAGTTACACATATAGTATAAGGAACAAATTTATATCCATGCTTTCATGTTACTTTTACCCTTTTGTCTCAGCAGAGGACACATGAGGTCCAGTTCCATTGGTCAGGTGTAGGTAATCATTTTTTGAAGTGCAGCTTACTTTCAGTAGGGTGGTAGTAGCCTAGTGGGTAAAACACTTGCCTGTGAACCCGATGACCACAAACTCGCAGATTCAAAACCCTGCTTTCTACCATTGTGTCCTTGAGCAAGAGACTTAACCTCAGTTGTTTCAAATCTAAAATTCCCTTGTGTGAATTGAGTTCTGCAACAAAATAAGCATAGCTGTTATAAATACAACATGCTAGCTGAATGTTTTGCACATTAGTACAACTGTAAAGATGAAATGACCCTTAATATTTTATATTTATATTTAACATTTTGCAATAAAAGAATGCAATCTAGGACTTACAGTCCATATACAGAAGCTACAAAATCAACCCGTTTTGAATTCACTGTTTCACTGATGTCATGAAGCAACACATTTACACACATTCAGCCAAAAAGCAATTAAGCCCCGCCCGTTTACGCAAAAGTTATAAAACGTGTTTCACCCTGGACTATTTTGTACATGAAGTACAAAACAAGGCAGCCTGTAAACAGCATTAAAGGCACAGTGACAAAACCAGGCAATTTAATTTCACAGCACGGAGAAATGTTGGGAAATGGTCATAAAAACGAAATTTTTGATTTTGGTACATAAAACCACAGAAATGTCATAAGTGGACATCAGAGACAAGATGAAATCCAATTCAAAAACTGAAATCCAACTGCAAAACTCATGGCTTAGTGCTCTGATTACTGACATTGTGCAACAGCTTTTGTAATTTAGTTTTTGGGAAAACACTTAGCAGGGGGCCGCACAGACAACTTTCTATATACAAAGGGATTGTGTGCTTGCAGTACATTACATCAAGTGCGTTCGTGTACTTGCATGGGGGTATGTTCCTGGCTTCATTTAAGGAGCCACATGACACTAGCTCCACATGTGTTAATGCACTGGGAACTTGATCAGGATCCTCCAACTCCACATTCATACCAAAAAATGAGACAGTCAACAATGAAGTTCCAGGCAGCAATCAACAACTCCTCAGTAAACAATGCCTAACCCTACCCTAAAGATCTCCCCAGAGTTCCATTTCAGCCCTAATCGAACACATCTGGTTCCCATGTTTAGACACTGCTGAGGACCTTGATTAAGTGTGCTGGGTAAGGCTGGAGCTAAACTCAACGGTAGAGCTCGGATACCCTTGTTGCAGAATCAAGCAGCCAATTTTTCTATGGTGTACCACTGTGAATGTTCACTCCATCACAGCCTCTCCTATATTTTGTGGTCTCCTACCCTTCAGCACGCTAAGAAGCCCTGCATTCTGTGTTGCTCTTATTCTCAGTGGGTGGGAGGGATGGATTAATTGTTTTCTTTCTTGCCAGATGGTTATGGGAGTCTGGGATTGTAGGTATAGAGATGCTAGTTGGGGTTCGGTTGATTACATTGTTTTCTCCAGTGTGAGAAAAGCATTAGCTTTATAGCTACAATATAGCTTTGTAGCTAATACAGTATACTGCTCTCTATGCAGCAATGCGTGTGGCGGTTTGTTCTTACCAGAACACGTGTCCAGTTGAAATACCTACAAGCCAAGGGATAAAGATCAAAGTGCCAAAGTGAGCTCAGCATCGCGAAACTGATGCGCTGGATAATCACAGCGATAATCACAGAGTCCAGTAACTTTGTTACTTCAGAACTTTGAGTGCGTGCGTGTGTGTGTGTGTGTGTGTGTGTGTGTGTGTGTAATCCCAGCTATGCTCTCCCTGTCTCTTCGCTCAGGTTAGCCTTTGATCAGCTCAGTGTTTTTGATGCCGCACACCACAAGCCTGTCAGAAACCGGCGGCAAGCAAGACAAATTTTTTTCATGTGAGCTAATACTGTGTGTGCGTCTGTGTGTGTGTGTATTTTTTATTATTATTATTCCACAAGAATGTGATTTTCATCTCAAGGGCCTTTACTGTGAGAGCAGAAGTGGAAGGGAGAGTAAAGGGAGCAGAAGCTGCTGAAAAATAGACAAAACACTGTGTGTGTGTGTGTGTGTGTGTGTGTGTGTGTGTGTGTGTGCGCAAATAGGCAGGCACATGCATGTGTGAGGGTGAATATCAACGTTACAAATATAAATGCTCCAAAATGACTCAGACTAAGGTTTTGTTGGGTCCATATTTTTCACTTTTTCTTTGTTTTTTTGTCTTGGGTCTATTTATACAATTTGTGTGGCTTTCATATCCCAAAAAATGTAATAATTCATCTCTATTCTAATCCATGGCCAATTTTAATGCCCCTTTATCCCTAATAATTTAACAAGCTGCTTTTGTCATCGTATCCCTGAGAATGATATTTGTACTGTACCTTATTAGCTGCAATGAATTTTGCCTCAGTATGAACTGCTGTAGGCTAAGTAGGGGGCCATATATAAATGTGTATTTGTGGTATGTGTGACATCAAAGCGCTAAATGTAAAACAGGCTCTTCTGCAGTGCCGTCTCAGTATAAGGACTGCATGGGCTGCGGAGTATTATTTATTAAAAATGAATAAATATTCCTAATATTAAAAATGTATTTTCGATAAGAAATTATTGATGTAAATGCCATTATCGATTCCTCTCATCGATCCGATTCCTTATCGATTCCATTATCGATTCCGAAACAGTTTTACAGGATGGGCCTGTTGCCTTAAGAAACTTTGCATTTTGGGTAATTGAGCCTCTAGAGATGCTGGGAGACTTAGTCTTTCAGGGAGTGTCTGGAGTTTTACATGGCCACCCTAATGTGCTTTTTGGAGACGGTAAATAAATGCTCCCGTTCCGTGGGAGAAAAGAAACAGACCCTGCTCCCCGTAATTGTCTAATTTTTGGACCGAGAAGGCTGAGAAGGCAAAAAGAGTATAAAATAATTTTTTTTAAAAACTGATCATAATTTTGCGGACAGGTAATAAGACCTGGTTAGCTACATATTTACCTAAAAAAAAGTTGGTCATAAGACATTTTTTTTTAGCTTCAAAAGCAGTTTTATTAGATGTCAGAACTCAATCTTGTCCTTTGCATGGTAAATATAAAAAGTTGAACAATAAATTATGCACTTATCTTCCTTTAAAAAATAAATAAATAAACAAATCTGAAAATATAATTATAAAAATAAATCAGTATTGATAATAAGTGACACTGTAGTTAAAGTTACCCTCGTCTATGGAAACCGCGGAGCTTGCACTCGAGTGCTGAGAACTGAACACTTGGCATTCTTGAATTTTAATGCTGTGTTAAGACCTCAAGATGTTTTAACATGTTGGTAGTGTTACCACCCTTGCAAGTTAAAACGGCACTGCACTGGTTACAAACGCAGCTATCGTTTGTTTTGGTAAAATGCAACCACGCCGCAGACCGCTTTCTCCGCTCCATGATAATTCGAGTCACGGACTGTGACGTCATCGCTCGCGACGTAAGGAAACGTCTGAAGGAATCGTTCGAGGAACCGATTATGCCGGTGGTAAATGATTCCGGTGCTTCGCAAAATTAGAACCGGTTCTAAATCAGAACCGGGTTTCAATTCCCACCCTTAATTCCATACCAGCATCTATTAAATTCCTACACAAGCACCTCATTCTGCTTTATGAGGTACTGATTAGTGATCACCTGAATCACATCTAATGAGGAAAAGTATAAAAACACTGCTGTAATCAAAACTATCCTCTCACAGTGAGACCAGTTGGATGGCAAAACACTACTAGAAGGTAATTATTGCCATTTTGTTTAAGAGTGAACAAGAGATTTGTTATCTTTGAATTATTCAACTTCTGTAAGCACCTTTAAGCATCTGTAAGCATACTTTCTCTTGTTTGGATGTATTGTCATTTTCTTTAAAATAATGCCTTAAAGAACAATATTTGTTTGGGAAATTAAGAGAAATATTTTCAGCAGCTCTTAAAAGCTAAGGCAAAGCTGTATATACGTGCACATATATACCGTATATTTGTGCACACTGCACACTGCAATCATCCGTGCATTCAATAATGAAAAAACTGATGTTTTAATATGATAACGATGATAGTAATGATACACACATAAATTAATTTGTCTGCCAGACCACTATTGAGTGTTTCCCCCTTGACTGAATTCATCAACCACTTTTCAAACCCAAACAAAGTGAACAGGCTGTATCAGCGCAGCACAAACACTAAACTCCCCAGCGCTGTAGAGGCCCTTCTGAGTTTGGCACCATTTTAGAGAAGCCAGTCCAGGTTCCATTGCTCTTGGTTAAAGTAGGTGCCTTCCCCCTACATTCCTGGAAGGGAGCTGGGGTCAGCCTTTGGTTTGTTTTACCGTCCCTCAAACTATGATTCAAGTTATGGTTGCCGGAAAAATAGTTGTGTGCATTTAAAGCGGTTATAAATAGAAAACCCAAATTAGCTGCAGTATTCAGGCCCTCAGTGAAATACATGCAGACATTCCTGCCTTCCAGCAACTCGATGAACTGCTGGTCCTTCAGTATGATTAGCTAATTGCTTCATACCCATCTTCTGGTGCCTGAGCAGGGTTTCAGAAAAGCCTGAGAGACAAGCTTTAAAGTGTTTTCTTAACCCAACACCTGCCTTTTTTTTTCTTAATATAAGCAGTTAAAAAGTGTAAAATTAAATTTTCACAATATACCCCCAACAAAAGAAAACTTGGAAGAGAGAGAGAGATACTTTGCTCAGTGTTTTTAGCATTATGACCCTTCTCAATGTGCAATGCAAAAGTTCTGTACCATTTGTATATTTATTTTATCTATTTATAATTGTATTTATGTTTTTCTCATATTAAGGTTTTTCTTTTTCAATGACTCAACAAATAAATGGAAAGTGTACAATAAAATGTGCAAAATGGTTTTAACCGAGGGTCACTTTTGTGCATTGCTGTAAGCATGTCCAGTAGTGAAACATATTGTGCCCTCGACCGCGTCTTCATTCCGTTAGCTTGTGTGACAGTAGGTGAAGTGAAAAACCTTGGTTTCGAAACTTTGAATCAGATGAGAGAACATGGTCCATTTCGCTTGAGCGATTTGAATGATTCGCTACGAGCATCACTAGCTCCCGTGCGAAACTACAGGCGCCAGACATGTATTGGCTGGTCTGTTGCATTTGGGGTAAATTTGATTTTTCGGCAAGCTATTCCTTTAAAGGCAGTCATGCTCAGCAAAGTCCAGCTCATCTCACCAGCCACAGAGCAGTTCCCAGAAGCCTGCTGGAGACCATTAGCACTGTGGGAGTCTCCATTTCCAGCCAGCTACATTGTCAAGGACTGAAAGCGACACTGGAATTTGGAAAAGGGGAGGCATTTAACACGAATCAGGGAACAAAACAATAACAACAGGCGTGTTCAGGTGGAATTTACTGACTTCTTCCTTCACATGTGGTGCAAACAGTGACAGAACTAACAGGCTCAATGAGATGTGACTGTAATTGCTGGGATGGAACTGATTATCTAGAAGATTCTCCATCTGGCCCACCACTGGGTCTCCTTTGCCTTTCTCCTTGCCGTCCAGTACCGCATAGTACCATGCAAACGACTTAAGCTACCCCTCATTTCTTCATATTTTGCTTGAATCACCTTTTTGGTGCAAACATACTGTTATGTCTGTCAAAAAGTCCTATCATCGGCATACTGAATAGATTAAATGACAAATGTTTTACTGTTACAGGCTAAAGAGTCTAAAGATACAAGGATCTTTGATAAAGGGGTGCGAACCACTCAGCATTCAGCACCACCAGTATACTGATCACCGCCTGATCATCTGGAATCATCTGCACCTGTTTCTTGGTTCAGGACTTGAGTTAGATGGTCTTTGTTCTGCTTGAATGATTCATATGTAGGTCACTGTGTGGCTTAAAATACAAAAAAACATTCCTCTGAAACTGGTCAGGTTCAGGGACTGGACTGAAAATGAGAGTCTTTGAAAGTCCTTCAGGAAGCCTGGAGAACTGTTCTGCAAGACAACATTAAAAAAAAAATACATATATATATAAAAAAAAACATCTGCATCTTATTAAGCAAAATATGAAGAAATGAGGGGTGGCTCAAGACTTTTGCTCAGCACTGTATTTTCATCTAGCCAGTGTTGTGAAGTCAACCTTCCTTCCTTTTTTTTTTTAAACCATGGCAACAAAGAGTGTGTTCCAAAACCAAGGCAGGAATGCCTTGGCTAAACCATTTAATAACACAGTTGAATGTATTTGGCATATCTATGAAAGCACAATTTCAGATTCCATCCTTTTAAATGTATTTATAATCCAAGTATATGCAAAATACAGCTAAAGCTAACATCATTCGTAATGGAAGCTTGTCTTAGGGACAAACTTTCTGAGCAGAGCTTTAGTCTAAACCTTATTTTTTGATTAAAAAGTGATGGGAGCAGATACCCACTTTTCTTGATACGTTATTTGCATTAGTTTTTCTAAGATTTGAGTCTGCCATGCAAAGTAGTTTTTTGGGGGGGATTTCACTTTGGAGACTCAATCCTGGTCCAGGAGATCAGATTCCAGTCTATTTTATTCTGAAGTTGTAGTTCAGTCAAACAGAGACACTCTGTACAGTTCCATAGTTTGGTAACACCTTCATAAGCCTTTCGTGACAACTGACATAAACCCTCATGAAGACTTTGTCTAACAAATATCACACAGAGGCTTTTGAACTCCTTTAGACCTCCACAAATGTTAGGATACTCGTAGGAATAATGAAAGGCTTATGTAGATGTCATGTAGCCTTATGAATACTTATAAAAGTATTAAAAGTCTTAAAATGAAGTGTTACCAAAATTTCTGTCACCAGACACCCTAATGGAACTCAACTGGCAATAAGACTGGGTCCAACTGTAGGAGCGTTCCTTTCTATGAACAGTGTAGTGGGTGTTATAACAGTATGTGATCTGTAAGTACACGAATGGCCCATAGACTATGACCATGCTTGACTTGTTATGGAGAAAAGGAAGGGCCGATGTCCTGGCAACAGCAAAAACGTGTCCAAGTAATAAATTCTCTCCGAAATTGAGGCTGGTGATTCAAAATGTGTGAGGGTTTATCAATTACTACTACACTACACAATTCACATGACACTTTCTGTCCATTACATATACAGGCACGTCTGTAGTAATGAAATGGAGTGGCAGATTGTTCAGATGGTGATGTTGTGATGGTGTGTGTATGTATGTGTGTGTGTGTGTGTGTGTGTGTGTGTGTGTGTGTGTGTGTGTGTAGGGTGCAGTGTGCTTGTGTTGATCATTAAATGGGTGCTGTGAGTCACACTGGGATGTCTGGGTTTGTCATCAGCAGCTGATGGGCTGGGAAAGAGGAACAGTACAGATGATCTCACCACCGCAGAGAACGCACTCTCTCACTCACTCACACACACACACACACACACACACACACACACACACACACACTGGCAAAATGCAAGGAAGGAACATGGTAAGATTACATTATTGAGAAACAATGCGATCTAAAATGAGAGAAAAACATGTCAGAGAGAAAAAGCCTGGATGCCGTTGTGTGGGTAATAGGACTGTCGCTGGCAACACAGTTGATATTCATTAAATTACAAATTAATCAGTAGTAGCTAACTAGCAGTAGCTAATCAGTAGTTAACTTATTTCATTTGGAGGCAAAACGCATTTGTGTCTTTTCATCTACTCTTCTGAATAATGTATTTTTTTCTTGATCAGTACTTGATATAATAAAGCTGAAAAGTGGATTTTTTGTGTGTTTGTGTCTTACTTGATGTTACTCTGACGATAGTGATCTGAGGCGTATTCTGAAAATGAAAGAATCTGACAGCACATCCAACAACAAGGGCAGCATGAAACTTCTTTAAATAGTGATAGAAAACATGGCAGAACGCTCCAGTTCCACATGCTGATCCATTTTACTGTGGCTGTAGAAATGCAAGCATTATAAACGCACTGGAGGCAGATTGTAACGTAACAAGTCATAAATGTTATTGTTGACATTAGGCAGGATAGGCCAAACCCAACACTATAAATGGACTTAACTGAAAGATAACATGCCTAGACTTGTGGATCTGGATTTGATCTTGTAACGAAAACATGAGGAACAAGTTTAGGCTAAATGTGAGTGGAAACGTAGATCTATTAGTGTGGGAACAGTCCAGTGCCCAATGAAGGTGGTGCTCAAAGAAGGAGGTGATGAAGCGCATGCCAGCATTGTCCAACGGACAACAAACCAGTTGTTAGACCATAGATGCAATGTAAGTTAGTGCAGCTAAAAATACCATATAACTGCAGCTGAGCATGTCTATGGATGTCATTACATGCAGGAAATACAGTTCTTATGAACTTTGGTTTCAGAATATGTCAGACACCTGAACGGAGTATCTAAAGAGATTTCACAGAAATGATTTCATGTTTCAAATGATCCTGAAACATTCAGTGATGTATGAGCATGAGCTTTCGATAGCGTATCACTAGCCTGCTTGTTTTGCTTGTGTCATCGATTACACTCCAGACCATAAGAGCGCAGAGACTACAGGCGGGTTTAAGAGGTGGTGTACAGGATTAAGAGGGGGTTTACCCTTCTTAGCCATGGATTTTGCTATAATCTGACAAGTTTGACAAATTGTTCCAGGTATGTATTCTCCTTAAGTCGGGGTTATACACAGATTTCACCTTGATTTTCTCCTCAGTTTTCAGTTGGATGGATCTACTCTGCAGCTCTCGTTCAGAGCACAGTTCAGATCGGGGAGCGCATTTTTATTCATCTTTTGTCAGAGTACTGTTCAAACAGGACTGATGTGTGACTTATATTCATGAGCATCAGTCTGACAGCATCATTCATATACTCAAGGCCACAGAAACCCAGAGAGAGAGACAAAGAGAGAGAGGGAGAGATGAGAGAGAGGATGGAGTGATGAGGATGATGGACAACTAGTGGAATGAAATCATTCGTCTAGTTTCTAAATCAAGTAGAACAGATTTAGAAAAAGCACACATTTTTGAAGCCTGGATGTTCAGTTTTTAAACCTATTTTTTTTCATGCAAACAAGATGGCTCACTTTGTTAAATGAATAGTTTGACAGTGTGATAGTAAAAAAAAAAAAAGGTTAGCTTCTTTAGTTTTGCACCAAAATTATGAGTAAATTGTTGGAAGCTTATTTTGCACCTATGTGCATCATGCAAACTGCATGACTAAAATCACTGTATACTTATCTCATAACGGCATTTTTATCTTTAAAAATGGACAAAAGTAACTCTACATTGATCCATTTTTATAGATCTGTAGGAACTTGGCAGTTTGAGGAAAATCATGATTGTTTAACCCTTTAGACCTCTGCTGGCCTCCTTTGTAATGGTTGAAATTCTGACAGAGAGCCTATTAACAAATATCACTATCTTTGAAGACGTTGATCCAAATATTCCAGTATTTAATTTGTAACAAAAGTCCAAAGTGAGATGAATGGGACTCCTCTTTAAAGTCAAACCAACGTTATCACAAAAGTCTCCCGCCCTGCTGGGGTACGGACCCGGGGGGCTTGGATCTCTCCGGTGCGTGGATGGCCCTCCGCCGAGGGTGGGGGGGCAGGCCCTGGACCTGACCTGCGCCGTGTGTGTGGTCGCAGAGGGTCTAGGGGGTTCCCCACCCGCTCCCCCTCCGCGGGCCTCTTTGTACTGGGGGCGGGACCATCTTCTTGGTACTCTGTGGGCTCCCTTTAGGGGTTGGGCGTGTGGCCGTAGGTCCTTTGTGGGGGTGTGGTGCTCCTGCGCCCCCAGCAGTGTTAACTACCCTCCACTTCCCCTGACAAACCGGCTTACACTTAGACACACATACAAGGGCACATACAATTTTCAGTTTTTCTTTTTGTCCAAAGGCTACTAGAAACATATTTAATTTCGATTTGTGTTATAAATTTGTTTCTGTATGTCTTGTTTCTGGTTTTTTTTCGTGCCATTTTTTCCTCTTTCTTTCTCTTCTTCTTTTCACTCTCCTTTTCTTCCTCATTGTGGGGGGAAGGGTAAGCTCGGAGCGGCTTTAATGACTATGTTCGTAAAATTAAACCACAAAATTAAAAATAAAGTTGTCCTCCGAAGAGAGGGGGTGGTGGCGGGCCGAAAAAAAAGAAAAAGTCTCCAACTCTGTAAACTGTCTGGAATGCACAGAGTGCATTCTGTTGGGGTCTAAAGGGTTAAGCAAGGTTTTGCTTGTTCGCCTCAAAATCCTAGCACAAAAAACGAATTATATAAAATGTGGACAACAAACTCACCTTGTCGGATCGCCTGACTCCATTTGTAGTAAATTGGCTAAATCTGACTTTATCAAACTGTTCCCTCCTGACGAATTGGAAACTTCACATGACTGATCTTCTTGGACACGAAGCATATTTGTTCCTGGGTTTTTGACAAGAGCGGACTCCCTCGAAAGAATATTGTGTTGTCTTCATTCTCTTTCTCGATAATGAGCTGCTCTTTAGCCTCTCCCCAGGGTCGGTGCGGGCCAGCGGCCCTCTTAATGAAAGCCAGATTCTCACACTGCTGTCGGGACCCGGAGGCTGAAATCAGCACTCAGGAAATCAATAGCGCGGCCACATCTGAAGGGCCCCAATTATCTCATTAAAGACCCATGGTGAGCAGTGGCTGGGAGAGAAAGAAGCGCTGTTGGACCACTGCTTATTAACGAGGAAACTGGGGGCAAGAATTTTCTCTCCGTTCGGGGTCATTTAATGCCGGCACTTCCGAGTCCGACTGCCTTGTGCGGGGCAAAGTTAGGGGCTCTTCCTCACCTTACACACCTGGTTCAGCTCAGAATCGCCATTAGTTCTCTTCAGTAGCTGAATTAAATGTGGCTGAAGCAGGCCTTGGGTACCCTGGAGTGGGGGGTTAGTGGTAAATAAGTAAATAAGTCAAATGTTTTGTCCTGAGTGCTGTGATGTTTTGTCTGTCCCATTTCGATGACTGGATTAACAAGGCTTTCACATCTGATGCACTGAAATTATACAGTTAATTCCCAGTTCCAGGTTTTTCACTGAAGGCTATACTGGCCGTGCCAACACTTTGCAAAACTTTTTTTGGGAGCTTCTTAACCAGTGAGACTGACATTGACAGCATCAAAGAAACCCACGATACCCAGAAACCCATGAGACATGACAGTTATGGTTGTGCGTGTGAATTTGAAGTGGATATCTGTACTGAAGATATATTAAATAAAACAATAGTGCCTGAATCCTTGTTCCCTCTCAGTGTAATATGTAACATTCATTTTATGGTTCCAGACTAAGGAATATTCCAAAGTATTCCAGAATGCTCTGTTGAGTAAATACATGCGAATCTTAGCTCACAAACACATATTTTAAATAGCCACACCCATCTTTAACACACACACACACACATGGATGCAAGCGCACACGCACGCTATGTACACGCAAGGAGGGGGAAATAAAGGTAAAAAAAAGTGAGTTGGAGACAGAGACAGAGAGATTAAAAGAGACGGAAAGAGAGATGAAGAAAGTGGGAGAGAAGTAGAGAAAGAGAGAAGGAAAGAGGGGAAACGAGATAAAGAAAGGATGAGAAAGAGACCAAGGCAGAAAGAGAGAGACCGAGGGAGAAATCAAGATAAAGAAAGTGAAAGAGAGGGGGAGAAAGAGAAAGTCACAGACAGACAGACAGAGAGAGAGGGTGAAAGAAATTTAAAGAAAATGAGGGTGAGAGAGAGAGAAAAGGGGGGAGAAAGTGAGGGTGAGAGAGATAGAGAGACGTAAAGAGAGGATAAGGGGGAGAAAGACCCAGAGTCAGGCAGAAAGTGAAAATAAGGGGGAAAAAAATGGTAAAGAATGTGAGAGAGGGGAAAAAAGAGACATACCGAGGGAGAGGGAAAGAAAGATACGGAATGTAGGAGGAGAGACAGAGAGGCAGAGGGAAGAGGGAAAGAAGGAGAGAATGAGAAGCAGAAAGGACCTGAGCCGATCGTGTGGAGAGGTGTTTGATCACTGAGGGGCTCTGTCAGAGCCTTGTTTTAATCACTCTGTAATTACAATGTGCCCACTCTGCTCAGTTCTGTTACATGTCCTGACACACAGCAGCGCAGGGCCTGCACCAAGACATGAAAGCAAACAAACCCCAGTAAATGCTTGTAATGAAAGTGGGTTCAGCTGCTTGAGGGATGAAAGGAACTTTAGAGGAGGAATCTGTTTTAGGAAGGGTGGGCAACATGGCAAAAATGTAAGCACAGATGTGTAGCCAACAGAGGGCGCCCTCCTGAAGCCCCTGCTGAAATGGTGCACACTCCCAGGAGACCTCCTGTTCTCTACAGACTTGCACTGAATTTTGAATGACCTTTTTCTTTGCAATGTAATGCAAAGTGGCCCCTTATAGTCACACATGAACACACCACAGCACAGCAGACAGTGTGAAATTCTTCCTCTCTGTAGTTAACACATTTACCAAGTGAAGCAGTAGGCTGTCACCAATGAGGGGCGCACTGTGGAATCACCACAGTATAAAATAAATCTATAATATATATTGTCGATCTCATTCTCTGTGTACATAATTTATCAGAAGGCTGCAGGTTTGAATCTCATGACTGCCAGTGGCACTACTGAAGTAGCCTTGAGAAAGGTACTGTCCCCTCACACTACTCCTCTGGCTGCCCGCTGCTTCACTTGGTGAATGGGTTAAATGCAGAGAATGAATTCTGTGCTATTCGTACTGTGTGCTGCAGTATGTTCACATGGTCACCTCACTTCACTAAATACGTTAGCTAACACCTAGCCATGTTGACTAGTCTCAAACTGAGTGATGGGGGGGAGAGGGAGGACCATCCTACCCACCCAAAGAGAACAAGGCTATTTAGAATGCATTTCTGCAAGAAAATGTGAGCTCTGTTCAGCACAAAAACAGCTGGCTAACTTAACCTGTCACATTACCACACTTTAGTGTCCGTCAGGTTCAATATGAACACTTTCCACCTAGAAAAGTTAAGATATGGCCTCAAATCAGCTAACTGACCTGGTTAGCAGCGTACTAGCTAACTAGCAATGCCACCACAAGCACTCATGGGCTTTTTTTATATATAAGCCACAACCAGTGACACATATCTTTCTTTTCATAACCGACCTGCGCTTTAGTGTCTTAAAGGCTGTTCATGAGCCTGCCATCTCTTTAGCTGTCGTTCGTTTTCACTCTGCGTTTCTTTCTTTCTGCATGCCATAGCCGACAGAGTAAGCAGACTCTCTCTTATACATTGTTAAGATGACTCAATACATTGCTCAGGTGACTCAACCACAAAATTACGTTTTTAATTATCATTACTCAGCCCCAGATAATCCCAACAAAAAGCTGTATACAAATACACCAAGGTCTAAGGCTTGAGAGTTAGAACTGTGCCGTTTTTTTTTCAAATGGCCTAGGAGTAGAAGAGGTGCCAAAAACAGGTAGAATAAACAATTGGCTATTGATGGCTGTGGCTGAGAACTGAACTCCCAGTGAAAAGGCCAATGTTCAGGCAGTTGTGCTGATCATAATATGCATGTGAGATCTTGTCCATTAGACATTTCAACTTTATCTACAGCAAGTTCCCAGCTATGAACTGGATATACAAAGACAGAACCAGTCTCAGAGCCAGTCCTTACTTCCCCTTTAATGTGTGTGTCATCTCCGGCACCATCTCTCCGTGTTCAGGCAGCTGTGTCACTGCAAAGACGGTTTTATCTCCTCTTCCCGTCACAAATCACCATCACGATCAAACACGCAGAAGCGACCGCCAGATGGAAAATTGTCCTTGCTACGGGTGTACATGCGTGCATGCATGGGTGGGTAGTTGAGAGACAGAGAGAAAAAGAAGACAATGTATGCAATTAAAAAAATGCTTACATTGCATACAAAATGAATTGAGTCATAAATGCTAGAATGCTTGAAATGTTTTTATTGTTTGCAATCCAGTTGAGGCCCCTTTAATTATCGTTTAATTATCGTTTGTGAGGTAGATGAGAAGACATTAGATATTCAGCCTTAAAATAAGCAGGGGTAAAATACGGGGAAATGCTTGATGAACTATGTCAATTTACTGTTAGGTTAAGTCATATCTGTATATGAATGTGGCTTCTCGTATCTGCCTGGGTTTCAGACAGGAGCTCCGGTTTCCTCCCACAGTCCAAAGACATGTCAGGTAAACTGGAGATACTTAATTGCTCCTAGGTATATATATGTGTGTGTGTGTGTGTGTGTGTGTGTGTGTGTGTGTGACCCTGGTTAAGATAAGTGGCACCATGGGCGTCATCGCCATTCAATCAGAGGGGGACGTGTCCGCCTCACATTTTACAATTATTCGTTTGGACCCTCCCACATTTAACATAAATAATAGTTTACCCAACGCTGTTGAATCTTGAATCTTTCGCGAAAGAATCCACTTCACTTAATCGATAGAAGAATACACACACCACTGG